>VZTY01006718.1:0-27215 GCA_013400935.1 Turnix velox | reverse complement strand
GCCCAAAACCAGGACACTGACTCTCCTTACTTCACTTTGTAAATGTTATTCATATCAGTACAGCAATATTTAGGAAGTTCTCAACAGTATTTCATCTGATGGAATTAAGCAATCAGTTCCCCTTCTCTAAGTTACCTGGAAATGTTTGAGAGCTTTGCCATCATAAGAGAGGAACTGATTTTCATCTATATAGTCCAAGGAAGAATATTAGCAACTAGATGCCATTAACTATAGTCCAATACATACAAACTCACGAAGAATTCATTTATCAGAAAGCCAGCTAACATTATCATCTTTCTTCAGTGTCACTTTTTGATACTCAAAATATACTGTTAATAAAGTCTAATAAATTGAGTGTGTTGAACGATGTGTGAAAAATGCATGCATTGAGTATCCTAAAAAACAACTCTGAGACTAACTGAAATACTTTAAAAATATTAGCAAACTTATTCTCTTGTGAAATCTTAAGACGATTTATCTCTGTTCGTGTGAAAAATATGAGGTTTCTGAATATCCTAAATAAAGAGCATCATTAGTGGTGGAAGCATCTAATTTCATTCTCCGCTTCTGTATAACAATGCCTTCTTATAACTGAAGGGTGCACCACATCTACATTTGTAAAATATCTTCATATCATCACATGAAAGGAGTTGTGCAACTGCACAAACACTATCAATACTGTTTCCTAGTATCTATTCTGTTCATAAACAGCCACATTAGCTATAAAGGATATATAACTATAAAGTCAGGAAAGCAACAAAAACTGTTCATATACAGACTTCAGCATTACACAACTGATAGACATTTCCTTAAAGAATCATGATGATATGAAAAGCTTTTCTATTTTAGCAATATGCTGAGTGTTGTATAGGCAAAAATCAAGCTTAGAGTTGTAGTACATAACCTACTGATTTACTGAAGGTACTTATATTCTGGTACATGAGCTTAGTTGGTTTTTATGAATGCTATATTTTGCTACTGAATAGAGATGAGGAACTGCAAGGTTTAAAGCTTAAAAGTGAGAGGCAAGCAGTATGTTGGACAATAAAACGAATGATGACTCTTGGTGACTAACTTCTGCCATCCAGCCTACCCAAATTTGTTCTTGCCTGTTTCACACTGCAAAAGACACCATAACAAGACTGTTGCTTAGAAGTTCAGTATGGCTCCAAAAGGATTTTTTGTAAATTTAATTCACGTTTTTGCCTGAATGAGCCATGGTTACCATATGTATTATTGCTACAGACAGCCTCCACTTTCAGTGAGTCATTCACAAGAAAACAAACCAACAAACCATTTCACTACAGCTATCAAAACTGACTACCTTTCACTTGTGCTGGGATGACTATGGCTTCCCAACCATATCTGACCACACCAATCACTTAGTAAAATGGGAAGAAAAGTCTGTAAGAAAAGGACACAGCAATACAACACTGCTGACAATTTTCATTATGTAAGTATCCTACAGCAAGGTCCAAATCACAGTTTTAGCTCTCTAGATGCAGAATAATTTAATGCAGCATGACCTTGAATCACTATTTGTCCAGAGAATTCCTCCCTTTCCAAATATAACCAGAGGTAGGGAGTCAATATAACCAACATTATGGGGAGAATCTTCTCTTGCTCCTATCTTGGTGAGTGAAGCTGCTCTAAGTCCCCATGTCCTTGAATTTACCAAAGTGAAATAGGCCCTCTGTACATAAACTATGCCATGCTTTTCCCGTTGCAAAAATAGCACAAATGCAAGATGACTTACTAGCTGTTGCTACGGATGTGTAAAATATACTTAATTCAACCTTCAGTATTTGTCATCTCATAATAAACTGTTATGGGTCAGTTTATTTTGGGGAAACAAAGTGCCATATTGAGAAAGTGCCTTTCTCAATATCATCTATGCACACTAGTGGAAGTCACTTCCAAATAAATATATATGAATGCAAGTCTATGAAGGACACATTATCTCACCATCATACACAAACTGAAACACCAGAAGAGGGGCCTATGGCATAATGTAATAATGAAGTACGTCTGAATGAATTAAATTGCCACCACTAACAGAGGTTAGTATTTAAGGTCTCTTCTTTCTGGGTTATCCAGTTTCGCTTTCAGTCATAATCAGGTAGGCCTAAAACAAGAAGTGAATTCCCTGTCCTATCTATTAATTTTTGTTGATCATCTTTATTAGGGAGTGCAGTGACAAGATGAGAGGTAATGGCCCCATGATTAAAGTGTTGGTTTAGATTAACCTGGCTTAGACATTGAAGCTTGTTAGAATAAACTTGGATTCTACAGTCTAAATGGAAAAGAATAACCAGCACTATTTTACAGATAACTAACTACTACATATGTGGCCCTTCTAAAGAGGGACATACATATATGTCCACTCTTGAACTATCTTTTTTGCAGTGCTTCAGATTTGTGATTGAATATGCAGTATTTATTTATATCAATGAAATAGATTATTTTTTTTTAATTTGATATATCTACTTACAAAGTATTCAAAAGACATGACAATACACAAGCTACATTCCAGCTGGAAAAGAAAGTAAGCAGTGTTTAAATAGGCCAACTTTTAATATAGTTTTAACAAATAGGATCATATTTTCTAGCACCCAGGTTTCAGAATAGCATGCCCACATTGGAAAAATAATCACCAGATGTTTGAATAAATTGCCAGATCAATTCAGAAAAAAGCATGCAATGGCCAGGCACACATGTTTCTCCAGGATAAAAGAACTACAAATCAGTTGAACTCTTTCACTGAAGAATAATAACCTCAAAATGATTAAGAAGGCTGTGGTGTAAAATTTTGTTTTCTAGCACCAGTTGAAACCTGTTTTTATCACAACAGCACAATTTGGAGATTGCTACTGAGTACTTTGTAATGTTCCACATGTTAATTGATACCTACTCTTAAAAATCTTACATGCTATTGCTCATTTTATTCTGGTAATGTGGATTTTCCAATTTAAGAGGAAAAACACAAACACCTCAAGATGAGACCTAGATGAGATATCAATCCTTTGAAGAGGTAAAAATGTCTCTGTATCATTTTAGGCTCATTTATAAGCTGAGTGTTATGGTAAACTTTCTGAAAAATCTAGACTGAATTTCAAATGAAGAATAAAATCTAAGCCTGTTAAGACTCAGATAATCTTTGCATATTATCTTCCATTCTTGATATAAGTAAGCAGGGCACACAATTATTTTCAAATCTTTTCTCTGTTTAATCTTCTAGATTAATTTGCATGCTGTTTCATACTCAAGCCAGAAAGCAATGAACAACTTCCAGACCTTGAGAAGGGGGAAGGAATTAAATGTTTGACATGCAAAACTGAACAAGGAAAATGTGCAATCTTCAACACAGCATCCAGTGTATCCAACATCATTATGCAATCTGCTTCTACCATAGGAGTAAAATGGCAAGAAACTGAAAACCAAGAAGCTGTGAAAGTAATTAAATGGAAAAAAGGTCAGTGTGATGAACAGATGCCAACAATTGTTCCCTCTGTAGATGTCCAATAACTCACAGCCAGAGATCCTCACTTCCATGATGACTTTCTCTTGCTTCTGCCTTTCTGATTGAATTCAAATATTCCTGAGTATTACACTAGGGACAGGTAACTGTCAGTTCTTTACTGATTTCAGAAAATATTTGGCCTAGATCATGCAGTACATTGAAATAGAATTAAAGAGTCAAGATGAGAATAAAAGAAATTAAGATTAGCTATTTATGTTATCATCAATCTTCAGATCTGGAATTTGATCCTGCGTTCATCTGCAAAAAATACTTTTTCAGAAGAGGTCTCCAAAATCAATGCACACAATAGCAGACGTAAAAGCAGGTTGAGAAATAAAACCTGCACAGAGACACCTCTCTCCAACAAACAGAGGTATTTTTCAAACCTAACCTTTTCTGATTTTCATTCAGCTGAGGATCAGATCCTCTGTCTTTCATGGATCATCTTTTGATCTTTTTTCTATATTTAAAATTGTTCATATTGAACTGCTTACATCTGAGTTAGCAAGTAATGAGGATGAATAAAAACAGAAGTGCTGAGAGAATTTTAAAGGGTTTTTACTTCACTGGGCTTTAGTCTGGTATCCAGGATGAATGATCACCTACAGCTGGAATGCATTAACTGTGTTCCTGAGTGCTTCCTCCAGTTTAATCTCATTTGTGACGAATCCAGATCATGCTTGGTAAAAATCAAAGCACTTGAAGTGGAAAAAATCGTGAGGTTTAATTCAAGAGCACATTCTTGATTCAAATTGAAATTCTAGTAGATCTTTACAGAGAATTGTCTAACAAGTAGTTATGAATTGCACATAAATGGAAGCAAACTCACTTGCAGGCTGTATAGGTGAACGCAACAGAGGTACTTTAGCAGTGGAAATTCTGGAGAGGATGGATAGACAAGGAGGCCGTTTAGATCACACCCTTGGAGATATCATCTGATAATTTTTCAGCTTCTCCTTGCTCGCAGCATAGCAAACTCATCCTGTGCGAGTGACAACTGCTCTATCTTTCGTGAAAATGATACATTGGGTGAGTGTAATAAGACATCGCCAACACTGAAGTCGTTGACACTCCACTTAATGAAAGATTTCTGGAAAGGACAAAAAGCTATTCACTAACGTACCGAGCAAAGACAAGATAAACATAGCATTCATCTTTTCTCATGTGTCCTGGTTTGAGGTAGAATGGGGTAAATTTTCTGGTTTGTGTTTGTACTAATATTTTTACTTGTTATTACTGTAAGATTGTTTACCGTTGTATAATGTTTAAAGAAAAACGGAGGAATCCGTGGGCACAGGCTAGGCAGTTAACGACGGCCATCAACGGCCATCAAGCTCTCAATAGGAAGACAAAGGGGAGCCATCGAAGCCTCAGGCACACCTCGCCAGACTGGGGCCAGCGTGGGGGAGGTGCCGAAGCACTAGTGAAGAAGGAACTCGTGGTCGTTTGTACCGGAAAGAGAAACCGCAAGGGGAGGGTTCTACATTGATGGATGTAACATGTAACCAATGGAGTATTCACAGAATGACCCGGGTTGGTATTCCATCCCATGTGCCCATGCTCAGTATAAAAAGGAGGGATCGAACGGTCACTCGCTCTCTTCCCCCCTCGCCTCTCTTCCTCCTCGGCTCTTCCTCCTCGGCTCTCTGTTCCCTCGTCGGCTCTCTGTTCCCTCGTCGGCTCTCTGTTCCCTCGTCGGCCCTGCGCTCTTCAGACCACAGGCCTACTCTCCTCGGCCTGACTACGTGGAAACCTGATCATCATCCCGGGAGCTGGATTCTCCTCGGCCTGCTCACGTGGGATCGTGATCATCATCCCGGGAGCTGGATTCGGTCTTGTAAATATTGTACACCTTTTTATCTTTTCCTTTTGATTTTGTTTATTGTTTCATTATCTATTAAAGTAGTTTGGAATTCTTCCGAACTCTTAAATCTCCTCCTTCCTTCCTCTCCTCTCTTCAGAGAGAGAGAGAGAGGACCATCTGTCTCTGGGGGGCTAATTTATTAATTCTGGCCCAAAACCAGGACATCATGGAAAACTCTTCATAAGATACTTGTTATTTTCCAACAACAAAAGATTATCACATAGGCTCTAAAGGAAAAAGCATACACTGGGCAAGTAGAATGACATTTTAATACTTCCTTGGAACAAACGAAATCCTATTGAATACAAAACCAGAAGAACTGTCATATCAGAGCAAGGCAGTAATCCATCCAGTCTTTTTCTGTTTCCAAAAAAGGCTAATTGCAGCTTTTCAGAGGAGCTTAGGCTCCCCATAAGCCAAACAGTTCTGAGTAAACATGAGGAATAATTTTTAGCCTGACTGCAGCCTGTCCATAAAGTCTAAATTTAGCAAGTACATGTGATCACAACAGGATAGCTCTAGTTTTTACTTCATTTATCGTAAGTACCAGCCTGCTCCCACAATGTGATCATGTCCCACAAACCTGAAGAGGTGGCATAAATCAAGATTTGCAACAGATACCTCTGAAGAAGCAAAGAAATAGCTCTTGTTTCGACATTCAGGATTTTTTCCCCTCTATCATCCCCAAATCTGCCTGCCTGTAGATCTGCAAAACTTTTAAGACTTTTTTTGTTTATCCTAATTCTTCTTTCCTAATTTCCATTTAGGGCTATATTCCCTGACCTGTAAGGAACAACACTTACTCCTGTGAGCATTATTTTAAGTACAACCACTCATCTAAATGCTTCAAAATTTGAAATCTTAGGACAGCATCTATTGAATGTGAAAGGTTTTTCATGACAGTTTACCATCCTCTTGAAAATTAATATCTTAAAGCCTCAAAACCAATTATGATTCACAATTACTTTTAAAGATATTTTCTATCATGTGTAGCAGTTTTCAATTCCTTTCTTATAATGACAGAAAAATCTTCACTTGTACTTTTGTGTGCAAGGCATCCTGCAGGCAGGTTTGGTTGGATACTAGCAAATAAACCTACTACCTGCACTTAGATTATCTGAAAATAAAGTTCTTAATGCAGTTCTTCTTCTGATGTGATGTAGCTCTATTTACCAGCACCTTTCCTATGCTACTACTTCCTCAATATTATACTTCCTCTCTGGCTCACAGCTGTGATTCACAGGACCAAATCCACCAGACAGTTTCACAGGGATTTGTCACACAGCTATTAATGACCTGACCAACAAACAACTTTTAGTTCCATTTTCAGTACCATAAACTTATTATCTTCCTCCTGCTGTACTGTGCAATACACAGGACATTTCCCATTGTTCCCATTTGTGTCATGCTTGACTACAGAATGGATGTGGAGAGTCTTGAGTATTCTCCTTCTGAGTGTAATAGTCTCAAGAAATACAAATTTAAGGATTTCTAGCTTTAAAAGAGAAAACATTGTTTTTACTTTAACTTCAAATGAGAAAAACAGAGAGGTTTTCCTAAATATCAGCACCATTCCTTACCCCTTTTAGACATGACAGATTCACCTCTCTATATGAGTTTTTTTCCTAGCCCATTACATTTTTGCTAGGTTATTTTTTCTCACTTTTTTTTTAATTGTTCCACAGTTTGTACTTTGCACCTTCCTCCTCCTTTTTTGTATTCTGAGCCATTTTTAAGTTTTTTTCTTTTGCAGAGTTAACAGGATTCCTGAGTTAACAGGAATTTTTCCTGTTTGATTTCAGAAACTTTCAGACCTTTTTCTCTTCTCTCTGCTCTAGAGTTGTCATCTCTTTATTGACACTGCTTTTCTTCAAACATTGCAACAACTTTCAGCACTTGAATGAGGTGGCCAACAATCATGTCACTGGACTAAAGACTGAATAAATTTAACTGCAGACCAAAACAAACTAAGAACAATGTAATCAGCATTCAGCAACGAGGATCAATCCTCTACATTCCCATTCTCTTATTTTCCTAACCTTAACACACGCACTACCTTGCACGTAGCACTGTTACATCCTAAATCTCTTTTCTCCTTCATTTGATAGCATCTTTACTTCTTCCCTACCTGAGCACACAGTCTGAGCAACTGAAGTGAAATTCTTAGGCAAGCACATTAATATTCTTCAGACATTGGAAAGCAGTTTGCAACTTTCCTACAACATGCCAGCCCCAGGCAACAGTGTGAAACAGTAACAGCAGCCTTGTCAGCATACACTAGTAGTCTAGTAGGAAACATAAGTTCTATTTCACCTCTAAATAACAGTACTTTTCCCAAATCATACTGCGTAACAGCTCTGTGTATTAATTCTCTACAAAGGAAGCAGCATGACTGTATTCTTTTGCGGGCCTGCAGACACTTGTCCACTATTGCTTACTTTTAATTGTGTCTAAAAATACATATTTGCTTACTCAGACAGCTTCTACATTTATTTCCCTAAATGTATAAAATGGCTGTGGTGCTACAGCACAACACGGTTTGACTGTGCTGTGTCTTGGAGTGCATTCATCAAATTATAAAGGCACTGCAAGCAGACAGAGACCAAGCCAAGTCACTCCAGGCAGGGAAGTTTCAGGGAAAAGCAGTCTTGACAGAAGATGTATTTTAATAGGCCATATTTAACAAACAAGACTCTCATTTAATGTTTTTAAGACTTTAAAATCTGTTTCTCTTGGGGATTTTTGGCTGTATATGCTCATTATGTTTTCTTGCCACCTGATTCAAACAGAAATGCAGAACTCCTTATGCCAACAGATACCTCAAACCCTGGGGAGATGAAGGATTTTTTTTAATACCTCTTGACCATAATAGCATTACTTTCATAGCTTTCAACCTCACTTGGTCATAGTATAATATGTAGAAAAAAGCAGGACTAAAAAAAAAAAAAAGAAATAAAGTTTATCAGACCAGAAAGTTCTGCGTAAACAACAAATTTCTCAAAAACAGATATCCCAACTTTACAATTCCACTGTAAATAATTTATACCAATCCAAGTATGCAAAAGGGAAATACTTTGGAGGTGTCAAAAATCCTATATAAAACACAATCACATCTTAGGGTAGATAGGCAGATCAGACTAGATACATGTTTTACCCGTAGTTCTTAGTTCATAACCACTGGATTAAGTGCTGGGAATACAAATTACTATTTATTACTTAATTCAGCTGCAGGACTATGAGTTACAAAAATATTTTGTTATATTTAGAATCTATTGTACTTTAAGATCTAGCATGTATTCCTCTCAGAAAACCCTTATATCTATAGTACATTTCTATGCTCCAGCCAGTCGCAAAGATAAATCTTCAAATTATTTTCTTTTCCAAGGCTGCTCTTCTTATAAGTAACAATTGCATAAACCACAGTAAGACAAAACAAAAAAAATGCACTGAGCAATTTAAACACAACAAGCCATGACTTAAAGCTACGATGGCATCTAATGTTTTCCTGGTACAAGACAGTAATGAGCCAGGGATTTAAACAGCTCTACTCCAAGCACTATATTCATGTGACACCAGCTAAAAGAGCAAACACAAAGCTGATACATAGGATTTTCATTAAAAAATATCTGAAAAGCACAACTAAGGCATACCAAACAAATGCCAACTCATAATACACACTCAATGGCATTACCTGGAAGTCTCCTCACAGACTCTGTTAGCAGGCTTTGGTGTCTTTTTTAGGAGGAAGAAGGAAAATGAGTAAAAATTCAGTACATTTTAGTTAGCAATCCTTCTTCCACCAAGCAGCTACAGGTGATTTTACAAAAGCCCAGAAACACAGCTGTTACAAATTATCATAATTGGATTGATTTTAAAGGAGCCACACCAGTTTCCACCAGATCAGTTTGGCTTTTGACAACATTGGTTGATTTTCTTAGTGCTTTACTTATGGCAGTTAAATTTGCCCACAGATTTTGTTATAAAGTTATTATTTTAGGCATGAGAAATCAAAGGAGATCAAGAAAGACAAAATATGTCTTGATGTTTACAACAGTTAGTATTAATCTCAAGTAGTAGCAGGACTAAAATGAATGATACCATTACTGTATACCCTAAGACTGAAGAGAGATTAGTGTCAAAGTTATGATTGCTGTAAGACTTCAGTTGAGTAAGACAAATTATGATTATGCTTGAACATTGCAGTAAGAATCACATTTCTACATAATAAGGCTGGATTATGAAAGTAAATATTGACAAGAGCTTGAATTCTCAGAGTTTTGTCAATTTATCTGTTCATGTTTCTGCAGCCTGCAACTGGATGCAACTTGAATCTTGAAAGAAAAGGAGAAATCGTGATCCCACAGAGGTTAGAGAATCATGATCCAGGAGAAAGATGCATTGACAGCAGGAAAGAGAAAGTTTCATTATCTACATAAAAACCATCTCCACACACAGGTTTTCTACTGTGTTATGTCCTGTAGTTATAAACAAGTATTTCTTGGGACTGTCCTTTAATTAAATTATTCAATGTCTAGCAAAGACATTGTAGCAATATCTACATCCTGGTACCCCAGTGTACATATAAAGCCATTACACAACTACAGAAGTCCACATTATTCCACAGCATAGTTTCCATCTTTCTTTCATCCACTCATTGCAAAATCATTTATCTTCTCACTGAAAAAATGATCATTGTGAGGTCATTCCATCATATTGAGCTGTGCACCAGCAGCAGATACACTGTTGAGGATAAAATGAAAAGTAATGCCTCTCTATGAGAATGTTTATGCAGATTTTCAATGTCAGTAATTACTCATTTACTGAATTCTAATCACTGTTGGAAAATTACCACATCAGCCACTCAGAGATAATCTTGTAACACTGTATTTGAAACATCTTTCATAACTTTTTTACAAGGGGAATACATCTGAGGAATATCTTTGGGGAACACTTAAGAGACGAGGGTATTTCCAGATGGAACATGTTATACATTTCTAAAATTAGAAACATTTATTCTTTTCTCAGAGGGCCTTGATAAATTCAGCATTTCTATTTCTAGCATTTCAGATAAATGTGGCTGGAGGAGCCACAGCTTCACAGTCACAATTCAAAATGCTGAATTTCAATGCGATCAGGACTAGCCTCTTAACTCAGATCAAAAGGATCAACTAACTCATTCTCCTGTCCTATAACATAATCAGTTATTCCAAAAGGGCTAACAGCTAAACGTTTGTTCAGTCATACTTAAATATCTGAAGATGCTGATGCATAATCTTTCCAATGCTTTTCACTACCTATAGTACCTATAGAAAAAGAACAGTTGTTGAGATAGATCTTTCAAAAACAATTCCTTCATTAAATCTTCCCTTGCTAGAAATGTTTTCTTGATCTGCAGTCACTTTCAAGACTCAAGAAAAGCAGTTCAGAATTCTGAATTGAAATTGGGTGACCAGAACTGTAATTTCTTGTGTTTAAAAGTAAATAAACACCAAACAGCTAAACTTCATCCTAAATACTTTCTACTCCATAGGTGTACTCTGGTGACAGTTTTGCATCTATAACACTAATTGCAAAGCAAATACACAAAAGCTAAAATATTCTGAAATACACAATGATAGAACTAGCAGAGTTAACAAGCCAGTACAGAGCAGCCTAAAGTCAAGTCAGAAATAATTACTGCTTAGAAAACATCTTGTTGACAGCATTTAATGCTGGTTTCTTGAATTATGAGAAGCATGCCTTAGGGCAGAATACATGTAGGCTAGTTCTTGAAAGTCAAGAGTATACTTCCAGTTGGCAGTTTTAATAGCACACTTCTACACTGTGCTCATTTTTATACTGTTAGCAAGCAATTTCTTAAGGAACTCACATTGCAGTCAATGTGCTTGTGTGGGAATTTGGTCCTATACACATCAATTGGTCAAACATTAATTATACTAAAGCTGGTATAATGGTTCAGCTTAATGTCAATAAGAATGAAGGCCTTCCTAGTTTTAAATACACCTTTGGAATGAATTCAGATACAAGATCCAAAGCATGTTTTATTTGAATATAACATTAAATTACATGTAGCCAAGATTCTGTAACATTACCTGAGAAACAGCAGTTTTAGAACATGGCTCGTAAAAAGGAGAGGTCAAATTTGAGTTAAACAGCTTTCAAGGCAAACTCATTAATCTATTCACAATAGACAATGTTTCTCCACACTGCTAGATAACCTGAAATATACAAAGAATGGCACTACAGGTACTAATCCTGAAACACACGGCTGAGAACCAAAGTGATGTGACCAATCAGAAAGCAAACTTTCTCCTCTTTCAGATTTAGAGTACTCTGTCCAGCTCTCAATGTAAAGAGATGTTTTTGTTGGAGTGGGTCCATAAAGGGCCATAAAGATGACTAGAGGGATGGAGCACCTCTCCTATGAAGACAGGCTGAGTGAGCTGAGGTTGTTCAGCATGGAACAGAGAAGGCACAGGCAGACTTTACAGCAGCATTTTAGTATCTGAAAGAAGTTTGCAAGAGACCTGGAGAGGGAATTTTTTTACACAACTATGTAAGTGATGGAACGGAGTCAAACTGGAAGAAGGTAGATTTAGATCAGACATCAGAAAAAAATGTTTCATTATGACTGTGGTGAGATATTAGAATAGATTGCCCAGAGAAGTATTCAAAGGAACGTTGGATGAGGCTGTGAGCAACCTGGTCTAGCTGGAGGTGCCCATGTCTATGGCAGAGGGTTGGAACTTGATCTTCGAGGCAACTTCCAACCTAAACCATTCTGTGATTTCGTATGACCCTTGGAAACTGTTGAGTCATTACTTGTAATTATTACTACTCTCTTTTCATTGCAACTATTTTTAACTTTTTGTAGAAAAAAGATAAAAATCTTGCTTGTGAACAGCTTTGTAGAACACAAAATTAAATCTTAGCTATGATTGTACATAATGCTCAGACTAAAATGTGTTTGCACCATTCAATTACACACCAAAGCAATCAACATATGCAGATGCAAATAGTAAAGTCCGATAACATCTTTAACTGAAAATTGCTAGGCAATAGATCCATTGGAGTTCTGTGTGTAGATAAACTCAATTGGTTGAAACTAACCACACTCAAATAGAGAGGGTACAGTATTGGTACAGCACCATCCTCATATTGACACGTGTAAATACAGTCCTCTCCCATCTTCCTTAAAAAGTAGTGTCTCATTTTAAACAGCACATCCATGGTATATCATATGGGGATTATCCAAAGTTTTTGAAAAGCGGCAGCATCTCAATATTTTATAAACAAGGAAGAGTGCAGCAAAGAGTCACAGAAGGGTGTGAAACCACCGCTCAGAAACTTTCAAGATGCTTCAATCAAAAGCCACCTGCTGCCTCCTGAATGACAGCCTCCTAGGGCACATTAATGACATTGCACTACTTTAAGAGAAGAAATTTTTTTTCTGCATCTTTTCCCATGCAAGTAGGACATCTAGGTCTTATAAACAGCAAGGAGTAATCATCTGGCTTAAAACTGTTGTTTAGCTGGACCTCACAGATTTTATTTTTGTAGGCACTATTCTTAGAGTACAGAGTGCCAGGTTAAAACATGTATCTTCTTTAAAAATCCAACAATATTTTGTAACTTAAATATGCACCATGTTTTCAGGGCACAAAACAAGGAAAAGAAATCATCAGCTTGTGTATATTCCTGGTGTTTTCTACCAGAGATGCCTTGGTTCTGCACTTAGCAGGTAATGCCAATGCCACTGAAATCTACATCTCACAACTGACTAAGCATTACTGCCCTAGGGCCCTCACATGCTGTATTCCAGTTGACTAACAAATGCTGTCTTGTTTTGAAGAAGTTGCCTGCAGCACTGCAATTGCTTCTGGTTGCATTATATTTTAAGTTGAAATTCCTGAAGGAGAATTTCCCAAGTGTTGGAGCCACAGGGTCAAAAAGCCTAGTTTCAGAGCTGGGAGGGAAAACGTAATTATAAAATACAATCAATAGGAATTATGTTTAGAAAAAATATCGATAGATATGTCCTGGTTTTGGGCCAAAATTAATAAATTAGCCCCCCAGAGACAGATGGTCCTCCCTCTCTCTCTCTGAAGAGAGGAGAGGAAGGAAGGAGGAGATTTAAGAGTTCGGAAGAATTCCAAACTACTTTAATAGATAATGAAACAATAAATAAAATCAAAAGGAAAAGACAAAAAAGGTGTACAATATTTACAAGACCGAATCCAGCTCCCGGGATGATGATCACGATCCCACGTGAGCAGGCCGAGGAGAATCCAGCTCCCGGNAGTGACCGTTCGATCCCTCCTTTTTATACTGAGAGCGTGATGGCAGATGGGATGGAATACATTGGTTACATGTTACATCCATCAATGTAGAACCCTCCCCTTGCGGTTTCTCTCCTTCCTCTTTCCGGTACAGCCGACCACGAGTTCCTTCTTCACTAGTGCTTCGGCACCTCCCCCACGCAGGCCCCAGTCTGGCGAAGTCCGCCTGAGGCTTCGATAGCTCTTCTTTTGTCTTCCTATTGAGAAGTTGATGGCCATCGTTAGCTGCCTAGCCTGTTTCCATCCCCCACCAATTCCTCCGTTTTTCTTTAAACATTATACAACGGTAAACAATCTTACACACAGTAATAACAAGTAAAAATATTAGTACAAACACAAACCAGAAAATTTACCCCATTCTACCTCAAACCAGGACAAGATAGTACTGGTATTAAAGGTTTCTGTTCTTTAATTTTCATATATTCCTTTCTGATGAAGATCAAAGGTGAATCTGAGCAAACCCATTTGTTGCAGAAAAGGCTTATCCTTGACAATTTTATTAGATTACTAAAATTTCTCACAGTAAGACACTTCTTTATGCTCTTTTGCCTCTTCTTGTTCTGAGAACATGTCCGTAGCCAAAATGTTTCTCTTGCCATAGAGAAAGAAACAAAGAGTACCTGGGTATTCCCCATTTTGCTGTATTTTCTTAGCAAGTGCATCAATATTGCTGGTTTTACATAGAAAAAAACATAGTTCATATATTTTATTTTAATACATAAGCATGCTTATTCTGAATGTTTATCTAATTTAGATAACTATTTAGATAATTTAGATAACTAACTATATCTAATTTAGAAAAGACTATGTCTTTTCATTGAATAACATAACATGGTCTTGATGTTAACTCATTTGTTTTTGAACAGCCTCAGGCTGGTAAAAAATGAGGAAGAATTTTAAAAATAAGATTCAAGTGCAAGTAATTTTGAATTTTAGAACATACACATTGAGCAACACATACATACAGACTAATGGCATATGGATTTAACATGTTGTTAGTATCATATTCCAAGTAACTTTTGTTTAGCATGTATGTAGAAATCAGAAGAATTTGGCTAAAACAGGATACAGTCCTATCCTTTCTAATATGAAACTAATAATGAGATAAACCTTTTTCCTTCTGATACTTGAATAACATTCCTGCTTACTGACCTTTTCCACCCAGCTTTCCATACACTTACAAATAACTCCTACCTCCGGTTGCTCTTTAATGTCACCCAGCTCTATACCTGTGGATTTACTTTTTCTGCAGCATCTTTTTGAAGTCTTACTACTTCTTTAAATGAAGTTCATGTTAAAGATTCCATTGAATTCCAAGTGAATATGGACAGGTTACCATTTGATTATAAAATAACCACATCTCATCACTATATAGACTGCCTTTCGTTACCATGATGCTATGAGTATTTCCTTGTCAAGTGAACCCTTTCTGGAATGGTGAAGGATATGTGACAGTGAATCGCTGTTGCTTTTCACTAAAACAAATGCAATTCCAGCACTAGGAAAATAAATCAGTAGAAGCATACTACGACAGGACCAGAAAGTTTCAGTGTAATGTGAAAACAGTCATGATCCCAGCTGGCACACCTGCATCATCCCACTGAGTTCATACTAAATCTCAGCTACACATCTGAGCTAAAACTTCTGTGGCATACTGTTGACCTTAAATAGCAAGTTGTGAGCATTAATTCTTTGACTAAGAGTTTAAAGAGTTTGTTTATTGCCTCTCATATAGTCACATACATAAAATATTTTTATAAAGGAAATGTAAAATCTAGGAAAGGTCTTTTCAAATTTCAAGAGATTGATAAAATGTGGCTTTTCACAACAGCCACCTGTGTGCTAGCACCTTCATGACCGCTAAGTCATTAACATTTAAGAAGTCTTTTCACAAGACAGCGTCTCTTACCTCCCTCCATTGTAATTGTGGAATCTTTCACAATATAGGTTTTTGTAAAGGAGAAATGCACACCTGAAAGGGATAATAATTAGCTCTCCTACCATAGATACACTTTTTATCCATTAATTATTCAGCATATCCACAAGAAGACTAAACTTTTATGACCTATTGGATACCCACCACATGTATGAAAAGTATAATAGTAACTTGTCAGCTGCATACCTTACTCTGGAAGATTATCCTCACTATAAAATATTTATTTCTCTTTATACACATAAATTAATAGAAAAAACAATGGTTGAGAAATAATCAAAAGATTAAAATATCAAACTCAATGCCAGAACACAAGCAACGAAAACCTACAGAAAAGCTTAGATAGAGCAATATATAATAGCATTGACAAGAGTTAAAAATAGTTGTGCCATTGGGACTAAAAAGCAAGTCTAAATTTCAGTATTTGATTCCTAAGTTTCCATACAGACATTTTACACCTGTCATCTTCAGTTGGTAAACTCACATGGTGCCCTGAACGCCTGTGGCATACTGCTGTGGGAAATACAGCTTCATTGGCAACAAAACCAGCTCAGCGTGGCTGAAGAGAAATGGGAGCTCAGACATTGTCTAATGCCAGTCTTAAGTTACAATCATGAAAAATAAAAACTATTCATGGAGACAACATCAGAGGTAAGCCAAGCAGGCTGATACAAATAAGTGCGTTCTACAGTTACTCAGCAGATAAAAAATAGGCTTTGTAAACACTGTAAGAGCATTTACAATTTACTAACCCCTTTGCATTAGGTAATTACCATGGCTATTTTCCAAAGTAAACAGCTTTTTCCTAATGAATTATGATCCAAGAGAAATAAAATTGTAACTAAAATAAAACTGACAAAATATATATATTTAGACCTTCTGCTGTTCTTGAATTACAAGCAACCCACACCTCTTAAATAGGCTTTACTTCTGAAGCCAAAGTTCTCTCATGTGTAAATGTAGCAAGGAAACAATGTATTGTTTTAAAAAAACTTCAACTTTGGATATACATAGGTGAATTTCCAAATAGCTGCATGAAAAAAATCAAAGCAGACATACTCACGGATTTTTAAGGACTCTAAAAGCTAACAAGAATATTATTTAATTAAATTGGTGGGGGACACAGAAACTGGAGACCATCTTTCCTCACCAGTCACAGTCCCTGAAAAAGCATTAACAACTTGAAGAACAAAACTAATGTATACTCATATATCTGTTGTCAGAAGAATAAATCAGTAGTTTAGATAGAATGAATTATCTGTTCATAAAGATGCGGCTGCCAGCACCAAAGCTCCTTAGAGATTACACTAACTATTTAACAAAAGATCATTTAGTTAAAGTACACACTGCAAAATACTCAGCACTTCTGATCAGATGGAGTACAAAATCATCTGTCTTTGCAAAAGCACAGTTCTCTGAGCTCCCTAACCATACTGGCATCACAATCATAGAGAAAAACAAAAATCTCCACCATGATTTTGCCTTTTAAGTAGAAAAGATAATTAATAAAGATAATTCCTCCTGAGATTTTAAATCTCATTCCTCTTTTTCTCTTCTTGGTGTCTTTCTTTCTGCGCCAAAAATGTGTAAATTTGGCTTGCACTTCATCAATATCAATCATGCAGGTATCTTCATCTCTTTCCCAGTAAACAGGGAAATTGTCTCAAGCAAACCCTGTGAAGTCTAACTTGAAACAAGGAATCCTACAAGGCTTACAGCATGTAACAGGCATTACAAATGTAGAAAAAAACCCTTATCTGTAGGTGTGAAAAAAGAACATGAAGTATAGAATGACCTTCCATTTCAAGGCAGCATGCACACTCTGAGAGAGTATGTGTTTTACAAGCTATACCATACAGTTATTGGATTTTTTTGAGATTTTTGGCATGTCCATAATAATTTGGAGCCTTAATTACTACATTTTGATATACGCAAATGTCAAAAAAACCCAGAAAAAATTGATGTTCCCCAAAGAACTTGCACATAAAAGGTGAGATAAATAACTACTTACAGAGAAGATTGAAAGAAGACCTTCTGGGACATAAAAAATTGACTTTATTGATACTGTTCACTTGTGCTGATGTTATCAAAAGAACATATGCCAAAAACATTCAATTTCATTAGTACATGACAGCAGAAGAAAGTATTTGTGCCTGATATTGTACCTGAATGAATAAATCTGTAACACACAGAAAGGTAAATGCTTAAGGGAAACTGTAAACAGTACTATAGACTGAGAGTAACGTGATGTATTTCCCTTTCTAGAAGTACAGAAATAAAAAGTAAAGAAAGGCAGGGAGAGAAAGTCACAAGAATCAAAGTTACTAGGGGCTCACACAACCTTGCATCTCCTACTTCACACTGTGAATAAGAAAATTCCTTGGAGCAAAATGAATCAGTGATCCTATTAAAGCCATGGGAACCATCTTCTGATTTACACGGGTCATGGTTTTATTAAAGGTATTGAGGGATTGGTGCACAATGAAGCATGAATACATGATAGCACAAAATGAAACACAGAACGTTCTTTTGGAGTAAGTATAAACAATTGATGCCCTTTTCCATTGATATTTCAGACTCATTCCATATTACATACAAGGACTCCAAAAAAGCATCATCAATGACTATTATTTGGTAATAGATTGTGTTACACAAAGGAAAATGCACTCTGTATTTAAAATTATTACCTTTCATATTATCCTATTTGCTGTGTTTGGTGTCATGAATTGTAAAACCCTGCACCCATAAAGAACCCTCTTCTGATAGGAGTAGCTATGAAGTTCCTATAAACAGCTTAGTCCATAAAAGTCAACTTTAGGGCCTGAATGAGAAAAATGTGAGGCATCACAAATCAGCACTAAAACTCCTTATACATTTTAAAACAAGTTCTGAGGGAAAGAGGCAGAGAGTTTTGCTTAGGAAGAATTAACTAATTACTAATTCTAACATATCAGAATTCGCTGGCCGCATGCTACATTTTGCCTGCAGTGTTGATACGAGTTCATACACAAGCAACAATTAATAAATGAGACAAATAGTCTGGATGCCTTTACTTCTGTTATTTATATTTTCAAGTCTATTTCTAAAAAGTTTGCAATGTGCCTTTGAGGGTTCTGGAAGGTTACTACTGAGTAGGAGAAAGTCTCTGTAGCCAATAAGAAAATTCAGGTCTCAAAAAGGAGAACGAATGATGTGACTAGGAAATTAGATTATTCCTGATATGGAATAATTTAATATTTAATTAACTAACTCACATAGAACAACATTCAATAAAAATTCCTATATTGAAGAAGATTTATAAGTAAAAACACACCAATATCTTGTAAGCCACTGTATTTTGATTTGTAGCAAGATCTTTACCACACTAATTTGAAAGTGTTAACTAACTTAACAACTGCTATTCTGAGAAACTGCTATATTTGCCCATTGAGATGGAGGTTTCACTGGCACAACCAGCTCTTCTTTTTTTTGCTTTAGAGTGCTTTTGGTTTGGAGGGTTTTTTGTTGATTTTTTTTTTTTTTGAAACAGAGCTGTCTTTTTCTTTTTCCTCTTTATTTCTAAAATGGCAGGCTGCCCTGCTTTCACATGTGGGAAGATGATGCCTTTGTAATAGCTTATTCTCCAAGCCCATCATAATTGCTCACCTCTGTAATTAGTACACCAAAAATGGAAATGGATCTGAAATGGCAGTATCAGCTTTACAAAGTGACCTGGATAAAAAGTAAACATCACTTCAGCTCATTGCAATATCAGAGTATCATCAATAACACTCTGAGCAATACAATATGGATTTACCTAGAGCTTAAAGATAGATTCACTTATTTTCATTTTACACCAATATAACTCCTTTTTCATACTACTGTGAAGTCACCAACACTTTGAAGACCAAAAAAAAAAAAAAAACCTGACAGGAAAGGCCACCAGTCCAAGCACTTGCTGGTAGCTCTTATCAGCTAAATCATGATGGAATAATCCAGGCCCAAAAATGAGTTACTTACAATCGGGAAATACATAATTTGAGGTACGAATTTCAGAGAGGAGAGGAAGAAAAATTGATAGTACAAAATCTCTTCAAATAGAGAATTCTTTCCCTACTCAGAAAATATGACATTATCATCTATCAGGCATATCATTCATTTCTGAATATATAGCATTTTAGGGCATTTATTAGAATCATTGGCAACTGAGGAATTGCAACATTGCCTCTTGCCTATTTGCCTCCTCCCTGCTTCCTCCACAGCTGTCAGTTTCACTGAAAAGCAGTAACTGAGTAACACTACATGCGTTTAATAAAGCAACCCGTGCTCAGGTTCCTAATTGTTTAGATGTAGCCACCCTTCCTTTATAATACAAAAGGAGTTACAAAGTAGAATACAGACACAGCTGTTTGTAAAGTACCAGTACAGACAGATAAAAATACCAAATGCCGTCTTTGTGAGACAGCTTAATATAAACTATTAAAGCTGTCACTAAATTCCTGGAAATTAATAAGGGACAGATATTCCCTCCTTTTGCCACAGGGAAATGCTGAAACATAAAGCAAACAAGAGATTGCCTGTGAAACTGATGTTTATGTCTTTCTAAACATTCTCTATATGTCAAACATTTTAAACATTTCTTAGATGCTACTGACTCACCACTCTACATAACACTCCATCTGCACCCTATACCTGACATAGGCCTCATAAGTACCTCTTATCTTAAGTTCACATAAGCTTGGAGTTAAGGCTGCATTAAATTGCATTCAACATCCAAGCAATTGGTAAGCATGCAGACTACACAGGCTTTGAAAGCAGTCACAATGGAATTAACTCTATTTCATGATATTACACAACAAACTGAATTGTGGGTTCCAGGCACAGTTTGACTCAAAAAGGGTAAACAATTCACTTTAACCACACAAACCAGAAACTGCAGAGTTTTTATAGGGCATGCAGAAACAAGTACATGAAAGTGGCAAGCAAGCATTTCACTTCGTATTCCACCTCAGAACATGAATGAATATTCTGCTCAGGTAGTACATCACTGAATCTGAGATAGCAATATTAAAAGGAGTGCTTAAAGTATACACCACCTTGAATTCAAAAGGGTTGAAAAGGATTATATTTGCAAGGCAAGTGTTAGCACAACAGAGTCACAGTACATTAGGGCTTGAAATCAGGAGGTTCTGTTCCCACCTCTGCTATTGATATGCAATCTTGAACAAGTCTTTCTACATCTTTAATGTTGTGTTTACCTATTTGTTAGCTTATGGCATACAGGACAGAGTCCTGTATGTTTGTTCAGCACACTCAGACTTGGCTTGCCTAAAGCCTGCTCATGTTACCAATACAGCAGAGAGCACCCATTATTAAATACTGAAGTCACTAGACACAACAGAAGCCCTTGATCGAGGCAAAGAAGATGAAACATGACATATGAATAATCCTCAAATTATGGCCCCAGTTCTTGATTTGATGTATGAGTTTTAAATGAGAGATGTGCTTTCTGCAAGGTTTTTTTTTTATAATTAAAATAAATAAATGCTCACAACAATTTTGTATAAAGCAGTAGGACAGGAATGTCTGCAAGAGTTAGGATTACAACAGCAATTCCAGTCAGGAATAAACTATTGCTCAGAAAATAAATGTTAGGGGTACAGGTGATAGGTGAAATTTGAAGAAGCTAAATATGTCATTGTCACCAAATAAAATGGTAGGTCTTGAAGATATCAATTCAAGAATTATTCAGAAAAAATGTCATAGAAAGTGCTGAACATTTTCTATGACAAGTTGATACTTGACAGAGGAAACTAAATTTGAATCTGATATACAATAAAACAAGAGCCAGAAGTACAACACAAGTTTAAGTTAATAGGAAAGTTGGTGAACAATAGGCAGAAAGCAGCCAAGGACTTGAAACAGAAGCAGAGGTAAAGTAAATCAACATATACAGGAGAGGAAGGAGTTAGACAAATGTTAGTTATCAGCAGTTGTAGGTCTGTAAAGACCAAGAGACATGTTGATGTGCTTGTGATATAGATTGTAAAATATAGTAATTTCTTTCTCTAGACACTGCTCTTGGCTTCATTATATGTTTAAACAATTGAGGAAAGTATCTAGAAAGAAATCAGTAACTTTTGTCACTTCATTGAAGAACCAAATGAATCAAGACTGCAGTTACATTTACAGATCTGAAGTGTCAGCAGCAACACTCAAGCTGTAATTGTATTCTTTATGTCCAGCAAAACCAAAAAAATGATGTCTGGAAAAGTAATACTTCTAAAATTATTTGAAGATACTGGAAAAACCATGTGATTATTTAATTCCTATTTTAATGCACTTAATATAATTCCTGTATTTAGTTATTAAACATACATTTTTTTTAATATAGCTGTATGAATCCCATGCATTGCAAATATATGGACTATTAGAATAGGTGAACATGGACTGCTATGCAGATAGACCCAATAGAAATCTCTTAATAAATATGTAAGACTGCTCAGTCTTACAGTTATTATCTGATGAAAAAAAGCTTACATTCTTCTTTCTTCATATCTGCTCCTGGATCCTTGTAACAGATCGCCAAGAAATTTTTAGTCTATCCCAGAGAGTTTAAAAGTCAAGGCAATGGAGGTTAGGAAAGGAAGGGAGCACAACTGGGAAAGAGGTACAATTGCAAGGTACTACAGCAAGTAAACTGCAGCTTGAATTTGAGAGCTGAAGATGATGTCAACAAAAGAGCAGAAAATAAGAAACTCATCATTACAGCTGGTAGTGATTTGTATTACAGCAGTGGTGATTTGATTAGTATCAGTACTAGATTCCTCGAGAGCTTTCTACCAGTATTTAATGGTATGTGGACACAGAATCAAGCTCATCTATTTTTCCTGACAAAACTACACATGAAATGTTTCCTTTTTCTTTTTAGATAATTAAAGTCAATTTATCTGAAATACCTGCATTTTTGCCTTCAAATATGTCCCTAGAATTGTTTAGTGAGAACACAAGCACAGGTAGACAGAGATGGACATACATCTGACTCAACAGACATTTACTTTAAAAGTCCTCAATGATTTCAAGTGCCGTTTTGAAGTACTTCACCAGCATCTGGCCCTCTCACTTTGGAACCAATCTGACATCAAACAAAGGACTCTAAAAACAAGAAAAGACTAGTTCCAGAAAACACAATTATGAGAAATACCGTGGGCATACAAGGAATGACAGCTATAAATCCATATAAACCTGGGCCAAAGTACTTTACCTATGGAAGCTAAAGTGTTATTTAATAAAGAATTCCTGTTATACACACATTATTCTAATTTGTATTTCGAAAAATGTTCTCTACATTTTTTGCCTGATGTCTAACCTTGAGCTTTTCAATCATTTACTGGAGCATATAGTATTCATACTTTATTTTATAATGCTTATAGCTGAATTTAAGCTGCTCCTAGATGCTTGTGTTTACACCATTGTAAAGATGATTATGTCTCTAGAGATTCTGGGTATGAAAGAAGACCATAGCTGAATGCTGGGATCGGGTAAAAACAGGCACACTGAAGTCTCCTGAGGAATCTGACAAGGCCTCCCACTGCAGTTTTTTCTTCCCATTTTCCTCACGTGGTTGTACTTTCAGTTCATCCAACAGATCTGATTACATGACCGCACATGAGATGTCACAGAAGCCACAACCACCTGAAGAGCTGCACACCATCTTTTGTTAAGCCTACTTACCACTGAAATGAAAAGTAAGAAAGATGTAGACAAGTAGATGAATAGGAAAAAAAAGGAGGGAGTAATAAAAGCACTACTGCCATAATTAATTCTCGTTTTCCAAGCTATCTCTAAGAGAATTCTAATAAAAGTGCTGAGCAAAAAAAGGAGAAGAGTCTTTTCCTAGACTACTATATTGTTTTTTTGTTTTAACTAACATCATTCAAAGATCTTAACACTTTTAAAACACTATTAAAACAAGAAAGTTGTGAAGCATCATTAACTCTTCTTGAATGCTCTGCGGTTTTTCTTTCCTTGGTAGGGACAGAAAGCACAACTGCAGACTACGCAGTTTATTCAGTAGCTGCTGCCTTAGCTGTGCTCTTATGACTAGTGAGAGAACCAAAGGGGAGATCCTTTCCAAGGATGGCTAAAAGCCACTGGTTTTAGGGCCCCCCTGTGGCAAACCTCAGGATTCTGCTTAATTTTTACATTCTATTTATTGCAAAACGCACAACCTAGAGCATGAGAATCTCCAAGATATCATCTTCTTCTACTATATATCTCTGTGCTGGCAGCTGAAAAAGGCTCATTTCCAGGATCACTGTCAGTGCCACGTGTATCTGTAGCTGCATGGACAAAAGATTTGGATATCAATCCAATAGGGCATAAGAATAGCACTTTCACTCAGTATTTTACTGTGTACTAGCTGCAGAAATAAAAAACACCCTCCACATCTATCAAATTAGAATTCAGATTTCTATTGGAAAGTACATGCTCATCATCTTAAATCTTTGCTGGCTTTCAAATCCTTGCTTTGTTACAAAAACAGCCTTTTGAAGCTTAAAAGGATTCACATACATAAATCACATTTAGCTACATTTACATCAACAGCCATTATTCACTTGCTACTCAAACAAAGCCCTTAAAATAGACGTTTATATAACTTAATACAACTTTCATGTCTATTTTTTAACAGCGCCTCTTCTTAAAAGTTAACATCAATGTAACCACTTAAATGCACGTGTAGATATTGCAGATAATTTCTCTTTGTGAAATGAATGTTACACCAAATCCTTCTTAGAAATGTTATGCTGTGGATCTATGTGTCAACTGTTGCAAACACTACTGTTAACAGCTCACAGTGACCTCTTCCCTCCATCATCTTTCTTCTGTAACTTTGAACAAAGGATCACCTAAAAGCAGTGAAAGTTAGTATGATAAAATGTAACAGAAACATCACATCAAATTGAAGTGTCTTATATAATAGCAAGTGTTCTGCGTCTCAAGCAGTGGGTTGGAGTAAATTAAACTCTGAACATTATCATGGGGGTGGAAAAAGAAGGAGACATAGCTTACAAAGACTGTACTTTTTAGCCTGAGAAATTCAATGCAGGGAGGTCAATATGGTTTACACAGTTTATGTATTATATGTGTAAATTTACCAGTTCAGAAGCACCAAAGTTTAAGACTACTTTAAGAAGCACCATGAGGTAAACAAGAGAATATAAAGTAAGATGAGATATTTTTGTGTTTCATTAACCCTCTTCTCAGTTATAAGTCTTTGTTGAATACATAAGAATACAAAGATGTACCCTAAGTCATTGAATATTTTAAACAGACAAAAACTCAATGGAACTAAGATATTTTTTTCTTATCTCTTTTCAGAAAATTGTTTATTCCCTCTCTGAAGCTAATATCAAGCAGATTCTAGCACAAAAAGCATCTGAAATGAAATCTTTTTTTCAGATCTCAAATTCAAGCAGTCGATTACATTCAAGTGAAGTGGAACACTATCACAGCAGTGGAAAAATATGCAGAAAATACCATACATAGCCTTCTGCTCCCATAATATATTTCAAAGTTTTTTTTAATATTGTAGGAAGTTAGTATCTCCATCTCTGGAGACATTCACGGCCAGACTTGATGGATGAGGATCTGAGCAACCGCATCTAGTTGAAGATGTCCCTACTCACTGCAGGAGGGCTGGATTAGATGGCCTTTGAATGACCTCTCCAATGCTATGATCCTATTAATAAATGAAGAAAAACATGATGTCTTTATAAATTAAGTCTAAGCATATGTGGTGTTGCTTGTTTCTGTTAGAAAAGTATAATTTATCACTTTTTGGAGCAAAAGCTAAGGTAGGCTGGTATCTACCTACACTGAGAGTCTCTTGCATAATTATTGAGCTATTATAGCTTTTAATAGTATTAGTCGTTCCAGTATTGCTATAATTCTGCAATTATATTATTATCTTCAATGCTTGCAAAAGCGACGTGAACAGATTCCTAAATTATGCAGACTATTTCATTTAATTAGCTGAAAGCTGCCATAATACCTTTCATGGATATAGCTATTTAAGGCTACAAAACACAATATTTGATTTATATTTTTGTGGTCACTTATGGTTAATGTTTGAATTGTCTTCATTTGTATTACATTACAATTATTAGGAGAGTAAAAGTATAGACCATTAATATGAATAATAACCATTTATGTACTATTAAATCTTACATGGGAATATACTTTGACTGTAAGAGAAGCATGCAGTATTTTACAAGGCCACTATTGTCTCCTATATTTTTTCTAAGCAGATATTTAACAAATATAATTTGTTCAACTGACAGTCCTCCCAGACACTGAGAAACAACTACCATGTCACTTTAAAACTCACGCAAAACAGTTTGATAAAGAGATAAAAACAAGTGTAGTGATTAATCCCATGCACACCAAACAACACTATTTCAGCAATAGTCAATAAATAATGAAGACCTTCCCAGAGAAAAACCAAAAGCTACCTGGTTCTGCAGTATTAAAATCTTCATTTTTAAGTGTGCAAGTAGCAAAGGCAATAAAAGTTTCAAGCATACATTTGCACTTATATTAGCAAGTTACCTTCCAGACCATGGACTGTGAGGGGGTTTCTGCAAACACTACTTCCACTCAATAGCACTTACTCAGATACTTCCACAGTTCATATGGCGTTTCCAGCTTAGCACAATGTAACAAATACTTAAAGGATTTCTTCTTCTCAGATAAGACCACAGTATTTCCATCTCATTTCCCCAAAGAAGATCTCATTATCAGTTCTTACATAAGGACCAATTTCTTAAAATGTTTCACCTGCCTCAAATCTCAGCACTAGTTCTGAACAAAGATATGTTTTTAAGGCCAACAATTTTCAAAAACCTGCATTTCATGTTAGGATTTCAAAGTAAAGAAGGATAGTATAAAAACAATCACCTTTAAAAAGCAAAACTATTAATTATGTTAGAAAAAATCTTGGGGACAACACATTTCCATCTCATATGGAAACTAATATGAAATTATCTTCACCTCTTAGGAGCACACAAACTAATTCTCAGAACTATAACTAGAACTTGGGATAAAAAAGGTTCATTAGTTTTTGAGGTTTAAGACCCTGATTAAAATCAAGAACCAACACTGGCAGAGATAAAGAAACCATTTTTATAAGTTTAAAGAAGCTTCTAGTACATTTTGACAAGTACAGAATCTCTTCCTCCAGGTGTCTGTAGCTTTAGCTATTTGAACTAAAAAAACAACATTACAGTCTCTACAGAGGAAGAGGACAGAAGAGTAAGTTACACATTCATCCATCATTTTCTTTAGTCCATTACACATATTGGTTCTTAATTTCCTAAAGTAAATACCATATTGTGTTGAACATCTCAATGCAAAGCTCAGAAAGGAATCCGTTAATGACACCTAACAGGAATGATTAGGTAGAGACAGCTAATGTACATTCAAATTTCATGTATTTGGAGTCAGTAAATGAGTGTAGTGCATTGCAGACATCAGGCAATTCTTACAGGAAATTAAACTGTTATTTCACAGAATCACAGA
>VZTY01006711.1:0-21436 GCA_013400935.1 Turnix velox | reverse complement strand
AAAAAAGAAAGGAATATAAAAGATAGTGCTAAATTTCCTTATTGTGTTTGTACCCAAATCCTTTCATGCAGAATTATGATTCATCAGTAAAAAACTCAGCACGGCATCAAAAGAGCAGCTTTGGGGAGCTTCTGAAAGCAAAAAGCTTGGAGATTCTTTTCAGAAAAAAAAAAATTTTAAAAAAGCCCTGAAACCTGCATATGATCTTCTGCAGCATTGATAAGCACATTGCAAATGCCCGAGGAGAAAACTTGTGTGGGGAGATAACTGCAGAAACTATTCTTAGTAACAGAGTTCTGCATCTGTTAAACTAACTCTGCTGCCACTGCGCTGGAAATTTATATTCACGAACATGTGCTCCCAATGTTGTGAAAAAGATACTATTTTAAAGTCTGTTTTATGTAACCTGAAACATCGCTGAGAGCTCGTGGAGGTATTTTCACTGGGTATGGAGAAGAAGCTGAGGCTGGAGAGGTGGTCTCCAGCACAGGGTGTATTAGCAGCAGGCAAAGGGTCTGTGGACATCAGGCATCTGTGAGTCAGCAGCACAGAATCTCAGAATATCAGGGATTGGAAGGGACTTCAAAGGATCATCTAGTCCTATCCCCCTGCTGGAGCAGGAACAACAAGATCTGGTCACACAGGAACACTTTTCAGGTGGGCTTTGATTGTCTCTAGAAAAGGAGACTCCACAACCTCTCTAGGCAGCCCATTCCAGTGTTCTGTCACCCTCACCCTGACAAAGTTTATTCTTATATTTATGTGGAACCTCCTGTGTTCCGGTTTGCACCTACTGCCCCTTGTCCTATCATTGCATGTCACTGAGGACACAATAAAAGGCAGAGCAAACCCTATCTCCCACAGAAAGAGGTTGCACGGTGTTCCTGCTAGCTAAACACCAACACTTAGCCAGTAAAGCTCATGTTAAGTGAAAGATTTCCAAGCAAAACACCACCCAGCTGTGGCTGTCCCGTTTCTGGAGATGTTCAAGGCTAGGCTATATGGGGCTTTGAGCAACCTTGTCTGGTAGGAAGTACTCCCACTCAGGGAAGAGTGGATTGAATTAGAATTATAGAATCATAGAATAGTTCGGGTTGGAAGGGACCTTAAAGATCATCGAGTTCCAACTCCCCTGCCATGGTGTCCCCTGCAGGGACACCTCCCACTAGAACAGGTTGCTCAATGCCTTGTCCAACCTAGCCTTAAACACCTCCAGAGAGACAGCATCCACAACTTCTCTGGGCAACCTCTTCCAGTGTTTCACCATCCTCACTGTAAAGAACTTCTTTCTTATATCTAGCCTGAATCTATCCTCTTCCAATTTACATCCATTATTTCTAGTCCTCCCACCAAATACCTTATTAACAGGTTCTACCCCTGCCTTTCTGTAGGACCCCCTTCAGGTACTGAGGTTACTATGAGGTCCCCCCTCAGTCTTCTCTTCTCCAGACTGTACAACCCCAGCTCCTTCAGCCTGTCCTCATAAGAAAGTTGCTCCAGCCCTTTGATCACCTTTGTGGCCATCCCCTGGACCTGCTCCAACAGCTCAATGTCCTTCTTATGTTGAGGGCTCCAGAACTGGACACAGTAACTCCAGGTGGGGTCTCACCAGAGCCAAGTAAAGGGGCAAAAACACCTCTCTTGACCTGCTGGTCACAGTCCTCTTGATGCAACCCAGGATGTGATTGGACTTCCTGCAACACTTACTTTTTAAGTGACCAGATTAAAAAGTCATTTTATATTTGCAGACATTTGTACTTGCAGAGTAGCTGTAGAAGTCAAAGCCTAAAATAATTTTGGAGAGAGAAAAACAAAAACAACCAAACAAAAGAAACCCAAGACAAAGAAACACCAAAAAACACACAAAAAACCCCTGCAACTTGCAGGGACTCCAGTTAAACAGCTTTTTAATCAGCTGAAGAGCCAAAACCAGTATTGGTCTGTACCACTTACAGCAGACTTACTCATAGTCTGTGACTCTCAGGGGCCATATTCTGATACTTGTTTTGAAAGACAGCCCTCTCTTTAATCACCTTTTATTAAAAAGCTCTTTTTAAAAGCTGATGGTGCAGACAGGGCCCTAGAGGAGCTGCAAAGAAAGGGTTTTTTTTTCCTGTTAATCCATCCTCATGGCAACAGCCAGAAATACCCTTCAGTAACCCATAACAAGTCAACAAGCTCTGTCACAGCCCAGGATGTTTGGTAGAGCAGTTATTTCACAAGCCCCTGGTGGGACTGTAAATTCTGGCAGTGTCAAATACATTTCCTTTTATTACAAAACCCATTTTGAAGCCATCAGAAAGATTTCTCGTTTGTACTCTAGCCCTTCTATATTTAGCATATTACTTGTATTACAGATTTTTTTTTTTTTCTTTTTTTCTTCCTGACACTGCAGAAATGGAGAAAAATAAAAAGGCAGGAGCACCAGCCCAGGCAAACTACTACTTCTCAAAGGCTGGAAAAGTTGTAAGTTGTTGGAGAAAGAGATTGTTCCTCTGGATTTGAAAGAAAGGCCCAGTTCATGACTTCCAGAAACAACTGGATTCATGACTTAACCCCCAGGAAAGTGGAAACTCTTCCTCTGGTCAGGCTCACCTGAAATGTAACCTGTGATCTGCTTCAGACAGCCAAGAGCCAAGGTAAGGAGTGAGAAAGTGAAGGTCCACCAAATTCCTGGTCAGGAGAAGACTGCTCACCTTCCTAATTCCCCATTTCTTCTCTGCTCGAAGTAGAAATATCACCCACTGACCTCCTCCAGACAGGGGAGAAGATCACCCTTCTCAAGATCTCCCTCCAAAGCCAGGCAACCACTTCCAAAGACTGCAATAAGTTGTTTGAAACACAAACTAAAGTACATAATGACGAGGACTTGGTGAGTCAAATGAAATATGACAAAGAGTTGATGATGGTACAGATTTCAGTTAATCTAACTGAGCTAATACTTCAGGACAATAAACAAGCCTCCTGCACACGCAAAGACAAACACAGCTTGGCATGAGACACCTCTAAATCAAACCAATAAACATGACTGACAGGATAATGAATAATATCCAGTTTCAAGCAAAGCACCATATAGCTCTTGCTCACAGACTCCTGAGATTTTGATGTCTTTGAGTGATTTCTCCCCACTCAGATGAGCTTTTTTCATCAATTCTGGATTAACTGGCTCATTTACACACTCCGAGTAGATGATATAGCCAGGCTTTTAATTTCCTGCTCTGCAGCTAGTGCTAATACGAAGGCCTACCCAAACAGCTTGGTACAAATAAACTGGGGGAGGGCTGAATATATTAGTTCCCAGATCTTTGGATATACTTTTTTTTTTTTAATTTATTATTTTTGGGATGGGGGGAGGGCACTGTTCCAATAGTTTCTTAAAATTACAGCAGCAGAACAGAGTGTGAAGCTGGGTGGCATGTAGCTGCCAACACATCAGAGCACTTGCAATGATTCATTAGCCCAGGCTTCGATGAGTTGTTGCTGGTTTTGAAATGACTAGAGAAAGAAGGAATGAGACGTGGAACCTGCCAGAGCTCAGCCAATTGGCACCCAAATTCCAGGTGTAAACCTGTATCATTGCTTTCCATGTATTTACTTTTATTTTAACACATTATCAAATGATAGCCTGCACCTTGAAGTTATATACATCAACTGCTAAGGGACAGAATAAACCAAGACAACAGCCACTGGCTGTGTACCACTTTAATATGTCAGTATTTGCACTCAATAATAATCAGAATTATCCATACATTTTTCTCTGAATGAAAATATTACTTTATTTCCTAGTTATTAAACCTTAATCTCTGCCTGTTTTTCATATTATACCTTTTTTCCAGGCTTCCATTCTCCCTTTCTCCAAAGAAAGAATCTTTCTCAAGCTTTTTTCAGACACACTGGATAATTCAGCCTGCTCCAGCTATTTCCAGACAGCCTCCAAAATTATGAGTTTATTCACTCCCCATGAATTTTCCAATGAAGAAAAAAAATATGGAAGCAAGATGGGATTCCTAAAGCAAGACTAGCACCTCAGGAATTACAAAACTTTGTCTCTTCTAATAAAATCACAGGGAACTACATCCAATTCAAAGAGATACCAAACACTCCCAATGACTTCACCACTGTCTCTAACCCAAACAGAATTTTTCATGGAAAAAGAACCACAGCACAGGCAGGTATTCAGACTGCTGGCACACCTCACTGGAATCTCCTGCCTGAAAATCCAGCCACCAGCATATGGAGGAGTTAGAGCAAGTGCTTCTATTTTTATTATAGTCCCATCTTCTCTGAATTATCATTTTCCCTGCATTACAAGGTATTTGGCAACACGGAGAGAAAGTCATGAATTGAGATCAAGAATTACAGAGCAGAACTTGGCCTTCAGGGCAACAGTTCTGTGTTGCACTGTACAAATAATTCATATCATTACACTGGAGTCTATTTTCTTTGCAAAAAGGAGCTCTTGTATAGCACTATCAGGCAGCTCTTATACAATGGTAGTCTGGAAGATCAAGAGATAGACTTCCAGGTTCCTAACTAAGACCAGAAGCAGTCAAGACAGTATTTTTCTGTTTTTTCCTGTTTTTTTCCTTGGCATATCACATCTTAAGACCCTACACCTCTCTGAGGCTCTGTTATCAATCTCTGGACCTTAAAAATGGCCACCTAAGGAATCCAGAACCACCAACTCCAGAAGCTTCATTAGAAAGGCTGCATCTTCAGCACCAAGAGGGCTACATTTCTCCAACACTGTGTGCCCTTTACAAATGAAGGTCCTCAGAGATACCTCCAAGTATACCTGCCCTGCCATCCTCCACCAAGTCTATCTCAGGAGCTCTTTCCTGGGCAGGATGCCGACCAGGGTTTGACAGCAGTAAGGTAGTGGGTGCACTAGGACTCCTTCCCATCACCCTGACAGCTCTGCCTCATTGTTTCCCCTTGTAACCATCTGCTCCTTGTATCTTATTCTCAGACTGCAGATCTGCTGTGAAGCATCCCACCAACCTTCCCTTCATGCTCACATAGCACCTAGCAGCAGCACAGGGTGCTGGGTCCTGGAGCAGGGATCCTAAGCCTTACAGTAGAATAAGACACAACATGCAGAACAAAAGCTGTTTACAGAGGACTTTGTTTTGGAGCTCCCAAGATATACTGCTGGAAAAAATAACATCACGTTTCACAATAATTTCCCTGCCATGTGCCAACTGCAGAGGAGCCCTCCCGAGCCAGTACAGCTCCAAAAGCACCTCATATCAAAGTCTAGGTCTACACACACAATGCTGCTGAGGTGGACCAAGGTTTATATTCTGATTAATTGTTAAGGATGAAAATATGGGCTCTGACATAATGTAATAGCTATTTTGGCACAACTTTTGAGGAGCATGAGTAAGCAGCCTCTCCTAATTGCTGTGCAGATCCTGGAGTGGGTAGTAACAGCATAATAGCTTCATGTTGTCTCCCGAAACTTAACACAGATGTGAAGCCCATAAAACTAGTGGCTACACACTGGAAGAATTTAATTCTGTTCCATCCATTATCTATATTTTCTAGGGCCTGTGGAAAAATGGATTAACACAGGATAACTTGGAGGTTAGGCCTGCAGCCCCTGCAAGTGATTCCAGGTTTCAATGGTGGCAGGACTCAAGCAGTCCATGAAAATACCTTGGCTTAACAACTTACCATTGAGAAGCTGAACAGCAAAAGCAGCCACGTGTGCTGTTAGAACATGGCCAATGAGTACTAAGACAGCTTAGCTCAGTCAACGGTCAAGGAGGTTAGTGTGGTTATTGTTAACCAGCATTACATCATGTTTGCTGTGAACCAGGACCTTTGCACACAGATAACTCCAGCAGTATAGCTGACATCAGTAAATTATTACACAGAATTAACTAAAGTATGCTTGAGCCCTAAGACAATTCACTCAGCAATGCAGTATATGTGGGAAGGAGCTCCTAAGGAATAACCCTGAAGCTCAAGAAAAGTGTCCACTGGTATTACTACTCATTCATTTAAGAGATACAGTATGTTAAGAATCAGTCATCAAACTGGACTCAGTGCTAATGATGTCACTAACTGTAAGCATTGTACTTCTCACTTTCTATAAGAATGCTATTTTTAAGGCTGCAAATTTGAGCTGCATACAGTAAGCCAACTACACATCAGCCATAATACTCACACACATCACTTGCACCACATTTTTATAAGAATCATAGAATAATTCAGGTTGGAAGGGACCTTAAAGATCATCGAGTTCCAACCCCCCTGCCATAGGCAGGGACACCTCCCACTATATCAGGCTGCTCAGTGCCTCATCCAGCCTGGTCTTAAACACCTCCAGAGAGGGGGCATCTACAACCTCCCTGGGCAACATGTTCCAGTGTTTCACTGCCCTCACTGTAAAGAACTTCTTTCTTATATCTAGCNCCAGGCTGAACAACCCCAACTCCTTCAGCCTGTCCTCATAAGGCAGTTGCTCCAGCCATTTGATCATCTTCATGGCCCTCCTCTGGACCCACTCCAGCATCTCAATGCCCTCCTTGTGTTGAGAGCTCCAGAACACAACACAATACTCTCACCAGAGTTGGGGTCTCACCAGAGCCAAGTAGAGGGGCAAAATCACCTCACTTGACCTACTGGTCACACTTCCCTTGATGCAACCCAGGATTTGGTTGGCTTTCTTGGCTGCAAGTGTGCACTGGCGGTTCATGGCGAGTTTGTCATCAACTCACACCCCCACACATAATAATCATACATAATATTCACACATCATTTTCACCATGTTTTTATAAGGTCAACAGTAAGATTTGATATTCCATCTAAACAAGGTAACTGCAAGCTGCATGGAAGATGTCCTGACTGCCCACAGTCCTGGTCCCCAAACCTCTCCAGGGTTGGGTCCTGAAACTGTGGCAACATTAAAAGTTAATTCTACATGATGATAGAAAACTTATTTGGCTTTTTGAGCTTGTGTGGTCCTTTCCCACTGAATCAACAAAATAAATCAACTCTCCCTACAGTCATTTAGCAGCCAGCTGCTTCATGAGGTGCAGGACTGAGGTTCCAGGCTAAGATGGGCATGGTCATACCCTCCAGGGCAGCCTGCAGGCAGAGGAGACCTGGTGAAGCACAAAACCACACCCCAAGCAGTGCATAGTCCTCCTGCCAGTACTCACAGGCTGAACTTTTACCCCACATTACTACCTTAGAAATAAAGTAGTTAGGCAAGTGATAAGAGGTTATTTTTCTCCCTTAAATAGCTCAAGTGATCGAAAGATAACAGTTTGTAATTGACCCTCTTGCATAGTGCCCAATATCCAGACCATCAGAGTGGACAAACAACATTCTGTATGTGAAATGTCCAGAAGAAAAGGAGAAAGCTGCAGTGATCCCAGACTTCTGGCCAGTAGAAACTGATTTCTGGGCTGTTCAAAGGTCTGTGCCTTCTATCTGAAGTCAAGCCAGACCATACAAATTGTTATGGCACCATCAGCCCAGCCTCAAAAAGCTAAGGGCTTAGAAGTTGGTGTATACATGCAATAAGCCTGTCAGTCTCTGGTGAACATTAAACCCGCTTCTCCTCATGTAGCAGCCCTGTTCTTGCAGATGAAAGCAGCAGCACCGAGCTGTATTCCAATTCTGGGAGCATTTAAACAGTCCCCTTGTCAAAAAAACAGAGGACAACTTTCTTTGTAACAGTTATGGCTGAGGTGGGACATAAAATAAGGACACAGCAGTATGAAGACACTTCCTAAAAATCACAAAAGCAGAGCCCAATTTTGTGAAGCAATTCTGCTGCCTGTGGGTATAATTCCCCTTCCACATTCCAAGCATCTGTGCCTCCCTCCAGTATTAAGCTCAGCAGAATATGCTGTAATGAGGGTTCAGTCTTCGGTTAGAGTAGAGATGGGGATCTTGATTATTAGTCTATATAATAGAATCACAGAATGGTTTGGGTTAGAAGGGACCTTCAAGATGATCTAGTTCCAACCCCCTGCCATGGGCAGGGACAATTCCCACAAGACCAGGTTGCTCAATGCCTCATCCAGCCTGGCCTTGAACACCTACAGAGAGGGGGAATCCACCAACTCTCTGGGTAACCTGTTCCAGCATCTCATCAGTGAGCCCTGTTGAACCAGGGATCCATCCATCTTTATTCCCAGCCTCTCCAAACACCTCACACCTTTTGGCAGTTATATTTTTGATCATCCAGTGTCCAGATTTTAAATATTAGTACAATAAGCCCAAGTGCAAATAAAAAGTGTGCAATATCAGAAACCCCAAGTCCCTAATCCCCAGTTTCATTCAGAATATGCCTTAATCACACAAACCCAGAGGTAAGGCAGAGCCTTCAAAATGCTTTTCATCAAGAGCTCAGCTCCCTGTAAACTGCATATAATCTAATTTCTGCACTACCCTGTTTCAGTTTCTCATTACCGAATATCTTTTCATGTTTTAATTCACATGACATTAGATTTGCTGCACTAAACGAGCACCTTCTGAACTCCGGAATAAAATGGAGGTTAATTACTAAACCAGATTTTTAAATGAGAGTAAAACTCTATTAATGCCTAAAGCAATGCTAAACTTGACAACTTAATTGAAGTTAAGCATTGCAGAGTTAAACTGCCCCAACAGCTTTATTCAAGCAACAGCTCACACACAGTGGGAATAAGACCTCCCAGGATCCCACATTTAACTTGGGTAACAGGGGACAGGATGACTCTTGCTCCCAAATCTTGTATTTGTAATGAGATACTCAAGTGGCATTTCGAGATGGCTTTGCAAGCAGATGTCCGGACCTCTCCTCCCACCTGCTTCTCCCCATCTGCCTTTTAGACACCACTGAGACTTTGAATAAAGGGGGGACGACAAACAAGCAATGGAGTAAAGAGTCCTTCACAGAAGGTAAAGAAGCAAAAAAACTACTGGCAACATCTAGAAACACCCACATTAACTTTGTCACCAAGGCATCTAACAGCTGACTAAACCTAAACCACACAGCACCCCAAGAGAACAGACATTGCTGCAAGCGATTTACTATCCGAAGTCACCCATTTGCACAAGAAAAGCCCAAAAGGACTGCTTGAATGCAGACATCACCCTCATCTGGAGCAGGATGCCCTGAGAGGTGGTGGAGGCTCCAAACCTGGAGACATTCAAGGCCAGGATTGCTGAGGCTCTGAGCAACCTCATCTAGTTAGTGCAGGATGCAGAGGGGCTCGAACTAGATGATCTTTAAGGTCCCTTCCAACCTGAACTATTCTATGATTCTGTGGTTCTATGTCTCTGCTCACTGCAGGGGGTTGGGACTAGACAAACCTTGAAGGTTCCTTCCAACCCAATACATTCCACAATTCCACCTTTGAAGTAAGCAGGATCACTGAAACTATTAGTTCTCAGGTTTCCTTGGAGCATCTAGATAGCAACAATTAAACAAGACTCTTCCCCAGAAAATTCTGCTCTGGGAAAGCACCCTTAACTTTCTGCTTATTTCTCAACTGTTACTGGAAATTTAAAGGGAACCAAGGCTGGAGCAGTAAACAGTACTTTCTGTTTTAGTACTTCATGTTTAGTTACTGCCAGTCAGCCCAGTTACCCAAAACATGTTGGAGCTTGACAGCACAGAGAAATGAACACAGCCTCAGAAAACTGGAGACTGTGTAGTCAGCAGGCATCCACTTCTGTGTCTGACACCAAGTAAAGCAAGAAAGACTGCTATGGAATGGCACACATTTGACCCTTACTTGCTGTTGACCATGTCATTACATTTGCATTTAACTCCTACACTTAATTTAGCCTTGGAAAGCACCTTTGAAACCAACTTTTGTAGTCATTCCAGTAAACCTTTTTTACTTGGAAGAACATATTCTGCTAAGATCTCCAGGTTGTCAATCCTTAAAGCTGCCAAAAGCAATCAGCAGAAAACTGCAGTCCCAGATAACTGCAGGACACAGGACAGCAAAGTCAAGATCAGTCCGAAATGAAGCTTAGGTACTCGATTCCCTATGATATTTATTCCCTATAGCTAATGAGAAGTGGATTGTACACTGTTCCAATGACACAGACACAGTTGCAAGCTATAAAAAGGCATTTTGTGCACTGCACACTGAGGAGCTGATTCTAGAACTATCCCACATCACAAAACAGCCAAAGTTCATGTTTACTATTTCAGAAGCAATTTTGACTTTAGTGTATGAATTCACAGCAGACAAGTTAGTGCTGGTGCATCAAAGAACTGGAATATTTTAGTCAACAGCCTCATGAAGCTATTATATACATGAAACAGCCCAGATAACATCACTAGGGGTGAGCATCTGTCAAATGCTCTGCACAAACAACACCAAGGTAGAGTCTTTCTGGGTTAAACAACCCCTGCACTGAAATGCTTATTAAATATAATGTTATGATGTAGGGTGCTTTATATCCATCCATAAAGAGGGATGACAGAGCAAAAAAAAGTTTTAAGATCAAATCAAGAGGAGGAAGAAAACCTGGCAGCTTTTGAGCCAAGACTGAATAAGATGCAGAAGCTTTGCCCACCAGGTCTTTTAACTATGCATGTAGACTGCTTTTAGGACAAAATGCAACAGTCTAGACAAGTAACAACTCCCCTTCTCTTTACTTAGAAAAGCAAAGCTAGAGAAGTGCAACGTGGGGAGGAGGTGTGCTGCCTCCTGCGTACTTCATCTTGTACATACTGTGCTACAAAGTAAAAAAAAAAGTCTGTGTGACAGTTATAAATAAAACCAAAACACAACAAACCTCCAAACAAAAACCCCACTTTTTTTTTTTACTGTGAGGGTCACCAACGCTGGGACAGATGACCCAGAAAAGCTGTGGAGAATGTCTTTGGAGATATTCAAAACCTAGCAAGACATGGCTCTGAGCAACTTACTCCACATGATGAGCATCAGAGCTGGGCAAGATGATCTCCAGAGGTGCCACCTCAATACCTCGTTGATTCTATGTAGTCACTCAGACAAAGTCAAACTGTTGAAAATAGCCCTATTCCAACCCGTCCACATGACACCTTGTAGCAGATAAGCAGCACTTGGAGAACAACCTGCTTTTGATTTAGAAAGTTGTAGTAATATACAGCTCCTTCATCTGAGGAGACACACAAGCACTTGCTGTCACAACAGGCACAGAAACATACACACAAAAGCTCAAGGAATAATTCATTATTTTTATAGCATGTAAATCTCAATACTTATCCCTCAGACACCTAAAACTTTCCATTATTGAGAACTTCATAACCTTCTTTCACTTATCAAAAAAATGTAGCCAAAATAAATAAAACATAGCACCAAAAAAACCCAAAACCAAACAAACAAAAAAACAACCAAAAAAAAAAAACCAAAAAAAACACCCCAAGTCACAAGACACTGTCATCACAACAGAAGAAACTAAATGGAGAGTTCAATCTTTTGGGATGGGCAAGGGGGAGAAAGAAAATCTGACTGCTAGTGTCTCCCTCTTTTAGGCTGTACAAGAATTCAGTTAATTCTGAACATTCATCCTTTTTGAGCATTTTTCCTTTTACCTTTCTAAGTGGAATATATTAAAGAGCATCAGGCTCAGAAATACATCAGATTTAACAGCCTGACATATGCTGAACACTCTTCTCCCAATCCAGCAACACATTTGAACCACGAGCTGAAAAGTTAAGTAATACAGAGAAGTGTAGCTCCCCATGTTCAGGGTTTGCTGGATGGGAGCTGAGCATTCCCACATTTCTTACAGCCCCAGGGCTGCAACAAGTTTAAACGTACAAGTACAAAACCAATTGAATTATTAAAGATTCTGAAAAACATGCAAGTGTGCTGCTGAACAGAGGTTTGAGCAAGGCAAATCAGAATGCTTCCTTCAGCCTGCAGCTCCTGCTATGCCAAGGATACACTGGAGAGAAGGAAATCTATGGCAGGCATTTGCTTGAGGGAGAATGCTTTTGGGATAAACTGCATGTCATCTTAATTCTCTATTTACTTTTACAGCCCAAGCTGCTTCTAAAATTCCCGGCCATAAACCAGCATACTGTTACCTCCTTGAATTTTAACTTGGATTCTCATCCACAACTAACAAGATAGCAGGAATCAGGGAAGAATCTGTTACCAAAAACTCAGATAATAACCCAGATAAATTATCCACATGGTTTTCATTCCACAGAAAATACGGAAGCAGCAGTTTGCAGAGCACAGCGTTTTCTAAATACACAAAATAAAGAGGTAGCAATACACAAGTTGAAAGTGCAAATGCAGAGCATGTTGCAGTTTCGTTTCAGCAGAAAGCAATACAAGCAATACAATCTTGCAGTTCTAGAGTACCCCTCTTTCTTCTGCCAGGGGTTCTCTGCCTGCAACTTTAAGTGCCATCAAATAAAGTGCACATAGTTCCTAATTCAAGCATTTGCTTCTTCCCATGTTAGAAGCAAAAAGGAGGAATTGCATTTCCATCACATAGCAGGCAAAGCCCAGCATTCCCTAAAACACTCCAAGAAGCCAAACAGCACCCACTGAGCAACCTATGAAATGGGATGACTCTGCAAGCAGCCAAATTTAGCACTTCTCCAAAGCACAGCCTGATCCTGTAGATCTGAAACGCGGGGAAAACTGTCTTAGATTAAATGGTGATTACAGAATTGGAATTTCAAGAGCTGTGAAAGTCCCTGCCACAAAAAAATAAGCCCAATGAAGAGAGACAACAAGGATGGATATTGCAATTTTCTGCATGGTGTTATTTAATAAGCCTCAATGCAAAGGTACTAAATTACAGGTGGGAAATATGCATTAGATAATTGCATGATAACACCAGAAAGCATTTGAATCCACCACTAGCAGAATCAGAAAATTGATCAGAAAGATCAGCCATGGAAAAATATCTCCACAGTTACAGATGGATATTCCTCCTTTTTAACACAGTCTCTCCCTAAAATGTTTCATAGCAACAGGGCAGGAGTTATCAGCTAGCTGGTAACCATAAGAACCAGTACCATCCTCCAACTGATAACACATCTCAAAAAACCACGAGAGTAAACAGGTGAGTGAGGAAGCTCACTACTTAACCAAGGAGGAGCTTTAAAAATAAAAATAAATAATAATAATTTAAAAAAATTCACTAAAGCTTTTTTTCCTTAGTTCATTAATATGGTTTTCCCTGCAGTACCATTGGTTTTCCATACCAGGCAGAGAGGATGGCACAGACAAACTCACAACTAAACTAAAGGGGAGTTTTAGAAAAAAAATCCCTAAAGCTTTTTTTTCTTTAGTTCATTAATATGGTTTTCCTTGCAGTGCCACTGGTTTTCCACACCAGGAAGATAGGGTGGCACAGACAAGATCCTCATTGCAATATGAACGTCAGAAAAATAGCTCACTGATGCTCTCACCATCCTTTGGAGGAACAGGCAGGGCTTGCCATCTTTAAGTGCCTCTGTACCAGCCTAAAATAGCTGCAACACCCAGGACAAGCTGGGTATGAAAATTCTGGGATTATCAGCCAAGACCACAACCACCATTAGAGGTGCTCCAGGTTGCAGCTCATGGCAAGAGCCACCTTGTCTCACCAACCTCCTTTCATTGAGCCAGTATGATGCAGGAAGGCACTTGGCACAACAGAATGGCATTTGGGAACACGAGATCACTGGACCTGTTCCTCCACGGGTTTATTTATAGTCTCAAGTAGTGCTGTGAGTCAAAAGGCTCAAACACTCAACAGTTCCAAAGAGCAAGTCCCTAAAGATTCTACCTGAGACAAAAGAACACACACACCGACTCCCAAAACTGGTGCAAGAGATCACTGCACTCAAAGGAAGGATATTTTGTGCTCTGGAGATCGTGGTGTGCCAGCACAACTCTTAAAGGGCCTTCATTAGAAAGGCTAAGTGAAGGATAATTAACAGTCTCCTCCACAAGCAAGGACTCCTTTGGAAAGATAGCAATTACTGCCTACTCAGAGGGATCTCTCCCAGAAAGCAGAAGGCTGCTGTAAAGGCAGGGTGGCAAATTCCTTTGGGAAATACCTAAAAGGCTCCAAGAAAGACCTTCCTCAGCTCTAAAAACATGTAGCAGCAGCAGTACCACCCTCTTCCAGCCAGCTCTCTTTTCTCTGCAGGGGCAGCCCCAGCACCTCTGAGATCCTCCTAACAGTCAGATCCATTTCAGGCTTTTTTTACATTACTCGACACACTTCAAAAACAGAGTCCTTGCCAGCCCACAGCATCTTCAGGGCAAGCAGCTCCCACAGCACAGCTTTGTACAGTAAATATCAAAGCTGTATTAGCTGGAAACCAAATTATCACTTGTAGAACAGTTTTGCAATTAGACCGAAATTATAAATTGTGCAACATTCTAAATCAAAAAAAAAAAAACAAAAAACCAAAGTTAGTGGTAGAGACATAATCCCGTTTCCTCTCCTGTCTTACTCACTGTGCTGCTTTGAAATAACCCACTTCTGTTCAGATTCAAGCTTCTCTTGCTGCACCACAAACAACTGCACATTCCTGAAAAATTAAGCACTCTCAAGAATTGACGTAGACTTGTCTTCCCTGTTAACATCCACTTTTGTGTGACAAATTCCTCACCAACATAGGTCACTAAGAGAGGCCTTTTGGCCATCAGAGACCTCATACCACTCTTCAACTTCCTTGTCCTCCTGCAACTACTGGTTCACATAATCCTAAAGATGTTTTCCCTCCACGTAGCTACCCATGCTTCAAATATCACCACTCATATTTCAAGCAGGTCCCATTATTTCATGCTGTGACCCCAGTTAAGAAATAAGGGCAACTGTCTTTCAGGAACAGAAGGAGATGACAATTATCAATTATGAATTATGTAATTTCTGAACACCTCTTCCTTGCTTCCTGGCAGAGCAGGATGAGAACCATCCCAGGTAAATGCTCAGTTATGTGTTACCAAGCCACTCCTCTCCTCCTATCAGTTCAATGAGTACTATCAAGGCAAAAGGGACAAGCTTCTGCAAAAGACATACCTGAAAAGTCCATGGTTTATTGTTTTAGGCACTCCAAAGGGTGACGGATATGTTCAATCCCACATTTTGAGTCACACAAAGGCTTGGAATTCAAAACTTCTATATCCCAAGTGGATAGCTGGGGTAGGGAGATGATGTACTACCTCCTTTTCCTCCTCTCTATACAGGCAGACTTGTCTTTATCATGCCACTCCAAGAAAGCTTTAGCAACAGCTCACCTAGACCAGATAATCACATCTCCAAGGGACAGTCTTGAACACTCACACCAGCCTCTTACAGCTTCCACTAGCTGACTGAGGCAACATTCCACTCCACATGGTGGTTTTCATAGGCCTTCTTTGAAGCCACCTCTCCCTCCTGTGTTCTGTGAAGAACCAAGACACCTTCCTTATAGGCTTTTTTAGTTCCACTAGGCAGCAGGACACAAAAATGAGATGATGCAATGCTAAACCAAAGTCCCTTTATGAATATAGCCCTAGGTGCCCAACAGGATGTGACAGGTGGACAGGCAGGCGAGCCAAGCAGGAGGATGAGGTCACAAAGTGAGCAGTAGCACAGCACACTACCAATCTTAAATTCCAAAGTTATTATGCACAAGCCTAACAAACAAAGGAGCAGCTCAACAGATTTACAATGTGTCTTGTCCAAGGGTGGAATAATTATTTATCAGATCATCACCTTCGTGTTACAACAGCAATAAATAAATAAATGGTCCCAGTAACTCTCCTGAGCTGTGCTACTAGACAGACTGACACCTGGGAAGTGCCTTCAGCATGGCTGAGCTTGGGAAGAGCTGTAAATATTTGGCATAAATAAAGTTTGCTAGACTGAGCAGAAACCCAAACACAGCAGTTAATGGCATCCTAGAGAAGCCACAGCAAGAGACCCACGCTTCCCCGGACTCCTCCCAGCTTCCAGTGAACAGCTCAAAAGAGGTTTTCCCCTTTGCTTTTCCATGAGATCATCCCCTCCTGTATGCCCACACATCTTGGTATCATCCCGATTTCATTCTTTCAGGTTGTAACTTTAATTTATTCAGGCTGAAATCCATAAACATTATAAAAAGGGTTTGGTTTGTTCTCCCCACCTCTGTATTCCTGGTTTGGCTGTACAGCTGCACATTAACATGCAAGGACACATCCAGAAAAAGCATTTCTAAACTCAGTCAGATTTTATGCAAACTCTCTCCTTCTTTATTTAGATAAAGCCCAAAGAACTCTGAGAGGAAATAGTAAACGTGAACAAAACAAGCTCTCTTCAAATACATCAACAATCCTTAATCCTTTTCCATCTCTGCAATACACTTCCAGCTTCCTAGTTCAGAGCTCCAGGACCACCATTCCCCCTTGCCCATATTCCCCATCTCTTGCAAAGTCTGCTCCCACTTTCTCACCCTGAAACAGTTCCCAGTCAATTCAGCTCTATCCCAAGTTTTCTAGCTGTCTGCTTCTACTCCAAAAGGAATCACAATAATTTCTATTTTCTCTATGTGTTTATATGTTACCACAGGATGAAAATAAGACCAGTATCAAGCGTTCATCACTCCTCTCTCCATTCTCTGAAGTACCAGCATCCAGTTGGTCCTACTTCTCATGACTTTGTGCCACTCTACAGAACCCTGTTCTATTAGGTTTTTCTACCATTTACACAGCAATGCTGTCACACACTGCAAAAACAAGGAACAGTGTCTCCTAGAGTTACAGGCAAGCTTTGACAATACAGTATCTGTTACTGCTCTGATGCTTTAAACACATAATATTTGGCAAGCTTCCAGCATCAAAGCTGATCAGCAGCTTTCCAGGTAACCAAATCACTAGTTTTCAACATCTAGAAGTCCTTTTCTTACAGAGTTCACCATAAGCAAGTCCCTTAATGAAGCAGCAGGCCAAACCAAGCACATAACCCTGACACATGCACAAACAGAGGCACAACGTACCTGTGAAACTAGATCACCAGTTTTTTGTGAGCATTTAAGAAGGATGAATCCAGTTCTTCCAAGTGATAGGAACTGCTGCATCATCTCAAATGCGACCATTTCCCTCAGCCAAAATGTCCCTATGGAATACCAGCTCCAGGATTGATCTCCATACCTGTGGTGCTCAGGAATACAAGACAGAGGGTTTGAAATAGAGGTACTGGTTTCTTCTTGGTGCTCATTTCTCCAAGCAACACAGAATTCAAACTCCACATCTGCAAATGTATGTCGGCCTACATCGTAAAGAAGTAATCTTCATGGGAACTGATTTAAAAAAAAAACTACTTGTTTACTGTTAGAGGCTGTTAATTACAACATTAAAATACTAGCCTGGGCCCTGCATTAAACTTGCATTCTGTTTTACATAGCAGCATACGTAACAGCCATCACAGAGCTCTGGTGGCTCATGCTGGAAGAGGTAATTATACATCACAGCAACACATTTTTGTCCTTCAACCTGCCAGTCCAGTCCACACAGCAGCTGGGAGCAGCAGGCCAGGGCAGGGGGAGGCTACAGAGGGTTTCTACATAATAACTTATCATTGAAGAAGAAGAAAAAAAGCAGCTATCAACCACTAGAGCCTGGCTTGCATGCTTGGCAGAAAGCTGCTAACACAAACATTACAGCAGCCCTTGCAGCAGAGAAGTTACCAGAAAAGAAGAGCTTGATCCAAAGGCACTATTAGTGGTTAAAGTATCAGCTAGCAGCTGTATTACAAGCCTTTCATGTTAATTCTCACAATTTTGGGACCTGTACACATGATACCCACACTATCCCCTTTTCCTTGGATACTCCTACATCCTCTCTGAAGTGCCTATTTTCAGGTGAATCCCAAAAACAACCATGACCAGAGCTTATACAAGCAACAAACTGAAATTCAGACCTAAGGTAGTGGGATAGAGCCATTTCCAAAGGCACATCCACAATAAATATACCCCTGTTGTGTCAAACATGGGAAAGCAAACATTTTCTGCCTCTAAAAAGGGCTGAAGGACAGGCTGATCTGGTTCAGAATGTGAATCTAAATAGTTCAATCTTGACACTCACCTTTATTACAGCTGTTGCAGATAAAGCAGTGAGTTTAAGTTGAGAAAATGCAACAATATTGCTTTCCTTGTGCTGTTTTTTCCCCAGTATGAAATGAACTACCCACAAGTCAGTAACAGTCCCATTACTGTTTAGCTTCTGGGATTACTAAAAAAATAATAGTAAGCACAGTTCTAGTAAAATCTGACAGTGATACAACAGTTAACCAGCCAGGAAGACCTGCCATACCATACTGCTTAATCATGTTGCTTTTGTTCCAGCAAAAACAGCATTAAAAGACAGTGAATTTCACCAAGTAACAATGTTACAAACCCACATGTTTCAAAAACTTCTCGAATCCAAAATAGAACGAGACAGACAATAATGGCCAAGAGCCTGACCAGCTTCATGGATGCTGGACTCTCATTTTGTTCTCAGCAGATCATTCAGAAGACAATTAACAGCCAACATGCAGTTCCAATTTCTATCAGAAAAGTAAACAGCTAATTACTCCTCCTGCTTAATTTTCAAAGTCTTAAAAGCGTGTTGCTTTGGAAAACAAACCTAGAAATATGAGGGCAGAACAGTAAGTGACAGAACAGGTTTCTCCTGTACCTCATTTTTAAGCAGCTATACAGATTTCTTCCCATTAAACTTTTAATCAGAAGGTGGTGAGAGGCTACATTTGGTTATTAAAATAACACATCTGCAAGTCTCTTCAGCTCTTGTTTCTCAATCTTCTTCTAGAGCCTGACCAAATCATACCACAGCAGGAATCAGTCATCCGATGTATCACCCTAAGCACCAAATAAAAGCATACAAAGAATCATAGAATGGTTTGGGTTGGAAGGGACCTTAAAGAACATATAGTTCCAACCCCTCTGCCATGGACAGGGACACCTCTCACTATATCAGGTTGCTCAGAGCCTCATTCAGCCTGGCCTTAAACACTTCCAGGGAGGGGGCATCCACAGCCTCTCTGGACAGCCTGTTCCAGGGTCTCACCACCCTCACAAAATAAGCTCTGCAATGACTTGTTGATGACAAGTGGTAGGTTCACAGCAGCTCAAATCATTCTGGTCCAGAAGCTTGTGACATAACTTCCACTACAAGCAAGGAAAGGAGCAGTAGTATGAGCATCAGCAGCAGGGCTGCATTGGTTTATTTTCAAACACTTAAAAACCAGAAGAATAAAGTGATACAAATTATCACCTGGATTCTGCAAATCGATAGTAGCCAGCTAAGGAAGCTTTCTGCTCAACAGAAAGGTATAGATTTATTTCCAGCAGAGTACATATGTACTTACACACAGCTAAAACAACCAGCAGTTCAATAAATAAAAAGAGCTTCAGAGTCAGTTCAGCCTCAAAATACCCATTCCCTGAACTCCCTGACCTGCTCAGCAGCGGAACAAAACCCTCCCGAGGAAAGGAGGCTGGGGAAGCAAAAAGGTGACGTTCAATAGTTCATCACAAAGCAAATGCTGAACTGAATTTCGTGGGCTATTTCTGTTTCCTGGCTAAATAGCAAGGGCCTCCTCCTGCAAATAACAGAGCCAGAGTTTCGCAGAAGAGAAAAGGTCAAGCAGGATCTCTCAGCATGGAAAATGCTCTGCTAGAGAAATAGGGAGCAGCACCGACTCCTGGGATAAAGAAATACAAAGAAATACAGCTTATTGTCTCCACATGTTTATACAACAGACACTCCAATTGCAGCCTTTCCTTTTAAGACTGTTTGCAAAAATAAAAAGAGCTCAGAAAGACGTGGTGAGGGTTTCCTTCCCAGGGAAGCGAATTTGAGGTGCAGAATAAACATGGTACTATTGACTCACTCCCAAAAATGTTACCAGAGAGATTTCAAAGAGAAGTGCTTCTGGCTTAGTTTTCCTCCCACTGACATTGGTTTTAAGACTTTTACCACTGCCTTCATTCAGTGCTAGCCTACGTATCACTTCAAACTCAGCTATTCCTGCCTATTTCAGTTTAAAATATGTGATGTTCCCCTGAAACAGACGGAAAAATATTTCAGGAACTTTTAAAATCTGTTCCTCTAAGATACTTTTTTTTTTTTTTTTTTAAATACACTGAGACACGGTTCCTGGATGCAAGCACATGTGACCTGTTCTAAATAAAGGATATTTTCCACTTCTTGCACAACTGGAACAGATATAAGCAGTAGCTTGAACAAACTGCATTGCAGAACCCAACCAGAATATAAAACACTTGAATAAGATCCATAAATAGCAGTAATATGAAAAGACTACCTCCAATAAGGCACAAACTCAATGTTGAGAAGCATAATGTAATCAAGTTCAAATTTAATCATGCTGCAAAATTAAATTTGATCATCTGCAGACTATGGTACTTTGGAGAAGTCCTCTTTGGCTCCCAAGTACAGTTTAAAAATGTTTGCCTCTATGGTGACACTAATATTTCCTCAACAAACACTGTGTATTAAAAGTTTTTACTTAGTTGAAACATTAATGTCCAGCAAAAATGAGGGAGTGTTTTACTGATCATCCTAATTGGATAGAGATGAGGTACTAATTGATTTAAGCAACACACTGAATGTTCACACTAAAAAAAACCCATACATTTGGACAGCAGGAATTATGAGAATTTCATAAAAACACCACTACTTTACAAGTGACAAATCACATCTCAATGCTGTTACTCATAAAACAAGAATAAGTTCCCTAAAAATTTGTCATACAACTTAAAAGCATTCCCTAATAATTGGGTTTTTTTCCACTAAAAATACTTCAGGAACTGGATCACTCGGGTACTTTTAGACCAGACTGAAAATAAGCTGGGCAAGAGCAACAGAAAATAGCACAAACAGCAGAAATTCACCTGCAGGTACATGGTTCTATAAAGAGCAAGGCAGCAAATTACAACAACTGTCAATAATTTCCTGGCACTCATTAGGCCTCATGCACCCTCCAAACAGACACATGTTATAGAGAATAAAAAAAATAAAAAAAAAAAGAACAGAGAAAAGCAATTGAATACCAATTGAATATAGATTTCTTTTTTTGGCACATCTGGGTTAGTTCAAATCACCCTGAGCAAAGGCAGACTGTCAAGTCTTTACTTCCAGGTACTAGTTTTATATTCAAAACACTGTTTTAATAAGTCATATGATTTTACAGAATCCATATGGACAGTATGACAGATGCAACTTAATTAAGCCTACAGAGCCCTCATGACTGCATGCAGATCCATCAAGATTTATGTTTACTTTGGGTAGTAACTGATAGTTTTCTTCAACTGATTGCCTGAAAATAAAACTCCATCGATTTCACTGTGCACTGCTGGGATCAAAAAAGGAAACTTATTTACTAGCTCATTACACAAACATGTATATAAGTGTATATACTTGTAAATTAAAGCTATCATCCCTGGGGAATACAGCAGGAGAAGTATGAATATGAGGGGTAAAAAAAAAAA
>VZTY01006708.1:297030-317200 GCA_013400935.1 Turnix velox | reverse complement strand
CATGAGGGTGGAGAGGCACGCAACAGGTTGCCTAGAATGGTGGAAGTTTGATGAGGTTCTGAGCAAACTGATCTAGTGCAAGATGTCCCTTACTATTGTAGGGGTGTTGGACTAGATGGGCTTCAAAGGCCCCATACAGCTCAGTGCATTTTGTGATTTTCTGTGTAGGAGAAAAAGAAAGTCTTATGAACAGGACTGATTTGTCCACAACTGCATAAGCACAGTGTGATAGACTAAGATGTGAGCACCACACTTGGTACATTTTCATGACCATATGTACCAATTATCATTGCTAAACCATCATTGCCAAATATTGCAATCCTTTAATTTCTATCAGCAAGGGAGTGCTTCAAGTATAAATCNAGCACAGTGTGATAGACTAAGATGCGAGCACCACACATGGTACATTTTCATGATTGCAATCCTTTAATTTCTACCAGCAAGGGAGTACTTCAAGTATAAATTGCTTTTAGAAGAGTTGAAGAAGATGGGAGATGAGAATAATAGGATGCTTTTTGGATAATAAGACATAAACCCATGTATTCAGACTAAGGAGTGGCTGGGTGAAAGGGTATACATCTGTTTTTTATCATTCATATATAATAAGGTAGATTATTCCACACATGAGAAATAACTTTGGACATGCAGAAAAATAAGTAGACATCACAAACTACTTTCTTGAACAAGGTATTTTACTATGATAATCATTGTGAGAATATCACAGTGTATCCAAAATTGTAAATTATAGATAAGAAGATTGGGCAAGCTTGTGGTTGCTAGGTCTCATTATTGACTGTGGTCTCCTTTAACATTAGTTTCATGGGGGCTCTACACTGGGAAACTACAAAAGCTTGTAAAAAAGCAGACCTATCTGTATATCTTTGTTTCTTGTATTCGTGCCTTAAGTATTTGAGGGGAAAGATGAACCAAATCTTTGATAGTCTTACACATAATACCAACTGATACTATACTTTTTCTCTACTCGAACTGTTAACAAAATAGAGGATTTTATTCTGAAAGACAAAAAGATAAGTCCACAGGCTTACCAATATGTCACTTTAAGCCAAGCCAAAAATAGCTGGGAAAAAAACAGATAAAAAATAAATGAAATCCAATAAAATAGCCACAACTACTATGTGTAAATGGAGTGGAACAATTTGCATTAAATTTCTTAGTTGTTTAATCTTGCTGATTATCATTTACAGAATGTCCACTATATGCTCTTGTGCATAAATTTTTTTGTTCAATTTCTGCATAAAATAAGACATTCGTAACTTGCAGTAACTAAATCACACACACGTAAAGCAGAAAAAAATCCCCCCTTTCTTACTTATTTAAATGCTGTCCAGAAGATGAATTGAAGGCCTTTATTTGAAAGCAGGCAAATGTATCTCTTGAATCTGAAGACTGCCTTCTAAACTTCAACAACATCAAAACTTTTGTTGATGTTTTGCAAATGAAATAAATCTTACTCAAGTTAACTCTTTATTTACACAGGTGCAAAATGTGGGGTTTATCTGAAGCTACTGGCTGGACTTTGGTGTTGGTATATTCTCTTACATCTGTCTGTTCAACAGTGAAAATTAACATAGGCTGATGACTAGAAGAGTATTCTTCATACAGGAATTAGAGCATTGAAAGATAGATACCATACATTTTTTTTTTTAGTTTGGTTTAATTCTGTATCTTTTCCATCTGTCACATATTTTCATGATAATAAGAAGTATAATTCTGCTGGTTTTGGAGTCCAAATACATGAGACCAGTACTGGAGTATTCTAAATCCTTAATTATACTGAAAAACTACACAAAATATTATAATTGGAAAGTAAGGACTAACCATGGTCCCAAGTGAAAGGTCCTGGATTTGATTAAGTATTTAACAAACTCACATATGTTTAGTCATAACTTCTAAACATTATATGCTTGCAACTTCTAAAAGCTGTAGAAACAAACAAAGGTAGACTTAATCTACAGGTTATTTCTGGTGACTTGGGACTATTTTGTCACCCTCCTAGTAGGTAATGAACAAACTGAGGAAGGAAGCAAAGAGAGAGACAAAATCAGATTTTGTATCTCTAATCAATGTTCTTGCACTTTGCACAGTCTGCTTGTGGCCATCATATGTGGGATAATGGCTTCAGATGATAAGTGGGTAGATTAAGATATGATGTTTGGAAGAAATTTGTCATTATGAGGGTGGTAAGGACCAGGGAGGTTGTGGGTACACCATCCCTGGAGGTGCTTAAAGCTAGGCTGGGTGGGGTTTTGAACAACCTATTCTAGTGGGAGGTGACAAAGAGTTTGTGGCTAGATGACCCTCAGGTCCTTTCCAACCTGAAACATTTGATGATTCTGTGAATAGAATTAGATGGAATTCTGGTAAAGAACATTATATCTTGACTGTTTGGAAGGAAACTGAAGTTACATTGTATGAAAAAAATTGCAGTGGTTCCTCCTTCCAGGAGATTTCACAGTACAAAACTTATGGACAGCCCATGGGAAGAACCTGTCTCAAAGACAGACAAAAATCAATGGTATTATACTATGTTGGCCTAATTTTCAGAGAAGCTCAGGTTTCATACACATCATTCAAAGACAATGGTACATATTTTCAGAATGTAATTAAATACATGCTGGGCACAAAACACCAAATTCTTCCTGTACCAATCCATCTTTTGAGTGCCATTAAAAATTGTCTCTGGTTTGTATGGTGATTTTTTTCTATGCAAGCATATTGTACCTCAATTCTTTTTCATTATCTCTCTATAACCTGTTCTGACTGTAAAGTCACAGATGCTTGTCTAACCACATCAAAACTTTTTACTGTTCAGATTATGAGTACTTTGCGAGCTTTTTAAATTTCTCCCCACTATTTAAGCCTCCTTTTTTATATAAACTCTGACATCTTACTGCATATTACAGAAATCTTTCTCTAATTTGATGTAATTCTTTTTTTTTTCTTTTTTTTCTCCAGCTTAACCATTGTAGCTAATTATAAAGCAGATAAAAATCTGCATGAATTTTTCAGGCATACGCCTCTCTAGTTCTTTAATTTTCTATTATCAGGCAAATTACTCTAGTGTTGATTGTTAGTCCCTACCCCCCTGCCTTGGCCTCATACAAAGATGACAATCAACCAAGGTCCACCCACTGGGTCATTCTATAAATCCTTTCTCAAGAAACATTTCTTTAGGAACAGTCCAACTACCTACGATACAATTCACTACATACTCTGCAGTTTATACTGGTGTCCTACATTGAGAGACTCAGGGGAAACCAACACTTTTTAGAAGACTCCAGCATCTGAATTCATAAAAATACTTTATAGCGAGCTAGGCTATGTGATTTTCAAGATCTCAGTGTGTTCAAGCATTTCCAGGTGCGGAGATAGGAAAAAGGAGCAAGGCCTGCGCATTTGACCCAGGAGGACAACCAGAATTATATCAAACCAGGAACATGATATAAATTAGAAAGCCTTAGAAAGTCCTTGCTTGCTGGCTCTCTCTCTCCCTTGATGGTGGAGGCCCAAAGAAACTCCTTGCCCCACTGCCAGATCCCTGAGATCTTCCCTTCCTTCCAAGGCCATTGCATTCACAGTGTTCAACATTTGCTGTCCAATGGTAGAGGAGCACATCTTTTTACTCATATAGTTGGTTGAATATAATTCTTGCATATACTAGGCTGGTTCCTTAGTGCTATTGTTAACTGTGAAGAGTATAAATTTGCTGATCCATGGGTCAACAGGGCAGCACTTTATATTTTGAAGAAGTGCTTCAGCCTTTCATTAAATTCAGACAAATAGTACAAGCTGTAGCTGTTTTACATTTCTAATATTTCTGCAGAAAATAAATCTTGACAATTCTGCAGTATTAACATGCCTCAAAAACCTCATGATCTCTCTCCTATGTTCTTCCTCTGTCATTTCACTTGGACCATAACTTTGAGCACTTAAAACAAATGCCTAGAAGGAAAGAACAATTTCAGCACAACATAAAGCTTTCATGAAGTTTTCTTCCTTTCAGTGTTACTGAAATTTGCTGCTTATATCTGACAGACTTGAATCTTTATGATCAAGAGTTCTCAGTGGAGATCCAGTAAAGGGCAAAGGACAGCTATTCCACTCACTGTTCTGACTGCCTTTGCTTTGATAGTAGACTTAATTCATAGTAGGTATGTCATCTTACTGTGGGAAACCTGACTGTAAGCTTTAGTGATGTGCTAAGAGCTGTTTGTGTGTGCATACCAACATTCCAGTCATCCAGTTACTGATCGACACAATTCTTTGCCAGATGCAACAGGACTGAGATCTGCAATTAGAGCTTAGTTAGAACACTAATGTTTGTTTTTTTCTTATTCCTGAAGGAAAATCTCCAATAAACAAATTGTAGCTTCTTGATCAATTCAAGAATCAATTATCCTTGAAGGAAGACCAGTTGCTTCCAGCCAATATGTTTTGGACCCACTCAGAGCTGAAATTACTATAACTGATAAGAAAAAAATCCCACATGTAGCATGCTGGCTTTTTACACCTAATTCTAATCTTCCTTATATAAAGGTTACAAAGGTTGAAATAAACCCAGTTTACTAAGTTAAAATGAGATGTGCAGTGGTTCAGTTGTCTTCTAATGATGTGTGCATGATATGCAAGGCCCTACAGGATGTAGCGGTATCACAGTTAGAAAAATGAGAAGCATGTTATTTCCTCCATAAAGTCCTCACTGAAAAACAATTTTCCAAGGTGCATGTCAATGTTAAGGCATAGTCCACATTTGTTGTTAAACATTCCAAGCTCTATGAAAACACTTGCTTTTAGAATGAAAAGAGAAACTCACAGTGCCATTCTTTAAAGAGGAAAATAATATTAAATAAAGAGAGTATGTATTTAGTCTGACTTTCTAGATCCCTCTTGTCTCAAGGCAGTATCAGGCCTTTGGGAATCCATCACCTCTCTGGGCAGCTTGTTCCAGAGCTCTCCTGCATGAAGGAGTGTCGAGGAGATGCTTTGTCAGGCTGGGTTGTGTTCCAGCAGTGTTCCTGCTTAGTTGAACTTCACATCTAGAGCTAAGCAAATCTTGTTTGCTGCTGACCTCATCATTTGAGACTCCATTATATTCAATGGAGGAAAATAGGCACTAGTGGGAGGCAATTTGCTAACTTTGCATTAAGTCTCTGAAACTACTTGAATGTGTTATGCCATAAAAATGCAATTTATCCTCACTGCTTTCTTTGGATATGAGCTGTGATGTCCAGGAAAGCCTGATGCCTGCTTCATGTTCTTTAAGTTTAACATCTACACTGGGCTAAAACAGTTTGAAGAGGTATCACTGGGCCAAACTTCCACCTGGGGAATGATCACCAACATCGCTGAATACCACTGCTTGTTTAGCAGGGGAGAATCTATTCCCTTTTTCTCAAAGGCACTGGCTTTATATCTCACTTCTCTATTTTTCACAGTAGAGAGGACTTGAGATATGAAGCTACTGTTTGGCCTGTGTTTGTTTAAACAAACTCACAGAATTATTTGGGCTGAAAGGGATCTCTAGAGACCATCTTGTTTAACCCCCTTACCTAGAACAACTTTCCCATTAGCAAATCAGGAAGGCTTGCAATGTCTCCAGGGACAGACTCCATTGTCTCTCTGGGCAGCCTGGTCCACTGCTCTGTCACCCTCCAAACTGTTTCAAAAGTATTTTAAGTGCTGCTAATTTGTGACAGGAATATGAACTTTTCATTTATGCACTCTGTGTGACATACAAGTAAATGTTTTTCTCTTTGTTAGACCTGTGGAAGTTTGGCTTCTCAGATCTGCCACCAGATAATGGAGCACTGCTTTTGAACATTTGAGCTTCATGCTCTTTCAGATTTGTATGTTTCAGTCTCTATCATACAGATAACAATACTGATCACCTTAGCAGCACTAAAGCACTTTATTCTTTGTCACAACTGTTTTGAATGCTAATTGCTAATAAGGTGTATGTTTTCAACAGAGTCTGGCAAAGCTCCTGGCAGAGAAATCCTTCTCAGACTCCTGGATGCTCAGACACTGTTCCAGCTCCTGCTCTCCAAGCAGTAAGGAGCTCAGAAATTACTTACACTTTACTTCATCTGCTTGTGTCCTCCATGAGATATTTGCTTTTCCCCTGTGTCAGAGACAGGAATCTGAGCTGAGCAGACCTCCGGTCTGATTTTTTTTAATCTTCTCTGATGTTCATAAGTATTCAAGTCACATGTTGTGTGTGTGTATAAGCACTGACAAACATGACCATTGTCTCTGCAGAGAATGTCTCCAGACTTTTAAAGCTGCTTTGTCTTTTTAAAAAGATTATAATTCTGGAAACACAGAGAGTATCCTTGCCTACCTGCATTTTGATACTGCAGAAATATCAAACAAATAATTTGTCTGCTCTTTACAAGAGTCTTCTGTATGCTATCAGCTTCAAATCTTAATCAGAAGATTAAACTCTACTGTCCTGATATGAAATGGGTGTAATTCCATTTCACCGGTTTCTCCTCTAAATTACTCTGCTTCAAAGCTGGTGAGTTCAACTATTTCATCATCATAGTCCTACAGAATTAAACTAAGTGTGAATAAGCACAGAAAGTATCTCAGTTAGTTCTCAGTCAAAAAGAATGTGTCTTTAATGACTTTTCAAAGAGTGTTTCTACACAGTTAAAATATTTGCAAGGGTTACAGGCATAGGGATTCATAAACTTCCTCAGAATGGAATAGGAGAAAGAAAGCAGGAAAAATTCTGGTTCAGGGGTTGCTGTCCATCAAAGGTATTTGATGGAAAAAAAAATACCTAAACACTGCTTTAAGATGGTATCTTTGAGGTTACTGGATTAAGGGGCTTGAATTTGCTTTTGTATACAATCTTTAGGGGAAAATGATCCTCTTTGACACTGAGGGTTCAAGAGTCAGAGCTCTGGATGACATGAGTCATGAAGATTCACTGAAATCAGGCTTCTCCGGCTATCTCTGAGCAAGACTGATTCAGAGGCATTAAAAATTACATTAATCTATATCTTAATTTGAAATAGTAAATTGGAAATAACTTCATGGGGGAATGGAATTGGAATTTGGATTTAAGTGTGTTCAGTGCACCCTCAGAGGGCTGTTCAATGTCCCATTTCTTCAGAAATGAAACTTAAGAATGTATGCAAACCAATGAGTGCAAAGTACCTATCCATATTTATTTGACTATCCTTTTTTTATGGATGTAAATTGGAGGGGGGTAGGTTTCGACTTGACATAAGAAAGAAATTCTTTACAGTGAGGGTGGTGAAACACTGGAACAGGTTGCCCAGAGAGGTTGTGGATGCCCCCTCTCTGGAGGTGTTCAAGACCAGGCTGGACAAGGCACTGAGCAGCCTGATCTAGTGGGAGGTGTCCCTGCCTATGGCAGGGGGGTTGGAACTCGATGATCTTTAAGGTCCCTTCCAACCCAAACTATTCTATGATTCTATGATTCTATGATTTCTCACTGCCAAAAAGTAATAGCAGTTGTTTCAGCTATGAAACAGTTTGTGTGTGTATATGACAAGCCCAAAAAAAGATATCCATCTCCATGCCTCACCTTTCCTGACATTATATTAAAACTTATTTACATGGTACTTCATACAGCTGTTTTTATAAAGCAGATGTTCTATGCTTGTAAATAACGTATTGTTGCTGATAAATGTTGAGGATTTTCTTACTAACTCGAAGCAATTCTTTGAAGTGAAAATAATACCTTCACACCAGAAATTATAGGATTAAAGTTCATTGCACAACATAAAAAAGTATTCAGACTTTTCCAGTAAGTTTTACTGTGAAAGTGACCCTTCTTTGAACATGAAAAAGAAGACAATATCCTGTTACTTCTATTCACACTGTCCCTTTTCTCCTATCATGTTCATTCAAATACGGATCTGCTTTTGACTGCAGGATTTTGGAATGGCTTCTATCAAACAGAATGCAATAAAGACTTTGTTGGTTTTAATTAGAGTTACCAAATGCCTCAGGTTTCTTATGGGGGTTTGACTTAAGACCCACATAAATACCATCTCAGATTTGCTTTTCCTTTGCCCTAGGCTTCCTGTATCTTACTCCACTGGTGGGGGACTGAAGTTCAGATGTGCATACCATGTAATACTGTTAGTGATGAATTACAGAGCAGTAGATTTCACTTACATGTAACAGGAGTGGGGTCATTGTGGTGACTTGACTGCTTCTCAGTGTTTTGCTTGTTTTCTTTTTCCTGCTTCTTGAAATACTCTGGGGAACTTGTCTTTTGCTACCATTGGATAGCAGCCAATTCTGGAGAAATAAATCCCAGGTGGGGAGATGTTCCATATCTAGTGGAACCTGAATCTGATTTGGGAATATAGTTGCTATGAAATATTGCAAATATTCATGGTTCTACAAAGATTTCAGTGATAAATGAGTAATTTACTTTGTAAGAACTAATTTTAACCTTGTTCAGAATCCTCCATCCTATATAACCCATAAAGAGATGACTAGAGTTTTCACTATGGTGCATTTGACCCCTAAAGACTTACTATGGTAAGCTAAGCAAATAAGCATAATAATTTCTCTCAGTATTTCTCTGTCCGGCAAACACGGAGCTTAGGGAGTTACTGAGCAAGAAGTACTCAATGCAGACTTAGCAAATATGTAGTTTCTTCTGGTTTTTCACTTTTCCTTTTTTATTTTCTCTTTTCTTACTAATTTTTCTTTTCTTTTTTTATATATTTTCTTGCGTCTTTTTGAATGTATAATTTTCTATAAATTTGTCCAACATTTCTCATGAACTTTTATCATCCAAAAATTACATAAAAGTGTTGCAGATCAAATTATGTATCCTTTAAGTATAACACTGAGACCATCACCTTTAGTCTCAATTCCTTGCCCTGGTGGCATGTATTACAACTGCTTTGATTTGTTCAAAAGATATTTCAGACAAAATTTAATACACATATCATGACAGATCTCACCATCTACACTAGAAGAAGACCTCAAATGCCTCGTCTCTAATGCTCCTAATTTTTATTAGAAGCATGGAAGCAGATAGTACAATTTACCAATAGCTCTTTTTATCAAAAAAAATCCGTTAGTTAATTATTTGACAACAACTTTGGATAATGTTATTCCACCAAGCCCAGCACAGTTACTGTATTTTCTTTTTACTGAGAGTGAGAACCAGAATACTTTCTCTCATATTCTGATCAGGTAATACCTAAATCTACTCCCTCATGTTCGTATTGGTCTCTCAGGACCTGGGAGGTGCCTACTGGGCTGGATCCTCCAAAGGGTGAAGTATCCACAGTGTTTTGTTGCCTAGTGTAATTTACACTAGTGTTTGAACACTAAAACCAAACTTCTGAATGTAATTAACAGTATCAGTCTGGTCATAGAAACACAGTTTTGTCTGTATTCATTAGGAAGTATTTAGGATCCAAGACTACATTGGTGGTAAATGGATAAAGAAACATATTTAATCCACTTAAATTATCTCTATCTAAAATTTTAGGGTGTCAGACTTTGTCACATTTAGTAGAGGTTGCTTTTATGAGCTGTAGTAGGAGAACTAAATTTAGATTCAGGTACTGTTGACCCAATACGAACTAGACATCAAATAGGTTTTGGAAAAATGGTTAAACATAGTAAAAGTGTCTTTAATTCCAGGCAACATTCTTTTTAAAAAAAATGAAACTACAGTTCAGGTGCTCTTAATACAAACTTAGTTCTGAGAATCTGAGATGCATTTATCTAAGTGTGATCACTAACTTCATACAACTAGATAAACACATAAAATTCAAAATTTGAAAAGACTATGAAGAAAGATGTTTTTAAAAATTTGTAAACATCTATGTGAATTGAAAGCAAATAAGTAAAAGTTACATGTGATTTTATTACTTTCATCTTGTTTGAACCTATAATTGAAAGCCTACTGCTTCTTCCTTCTGTTATCCCATTAAAATGATTCAAGTTCAGTACAGACTCTGGTTGTCCACAATCAATTTTCTGTCTTCCAGTGTTCTTCTTTTAATATTTGCATGCAGCTGTCGTTCAGTCCTCATTTTATAAAGCTGATACATATTGACTTGTTATCACAAGAAAATGATAGGAAGATCTTATGCAAACAAGAGTTCTCAGCCCTTACACAATAGCATCTGTTAGGAAAAAATAAAAGTTTTAGTCTTAAAGTAAGAAAGGACTTTTTTCTTGCTGGTACTGTGACATCTCTAATTCTCCCTTCCAGCTACTTAATTTCTTCCAAGAGATCTGAAAAAGAATAACACATTCAGTGTGGTGTTTTTGTTTATAAATGCAAATAATCAGTTTCTAATTAATTCCTTTTTTCTGCTTTGCCTTGCCCTCTTGACTTTCATTGCTGTGGCACAGGGCACAAGAGCAAGGCTTTTGCTTCCATTTGTCTGTAACTATTTTTTACCTTGAAAAGCAAAGTCTTAAAATAGGAAGAAATTATGGTAAGCTTGAGGCAGTGGCAGTCTTGCACAAGACATGGGTCCACTCGAGTTATATCAATATTTGGGAAAATCAGCTCCAGCAGGTCTTGCCCTCTCTCACCTCCAGTTGTCTTAAAGGGTGTATTTAAATTGTTAGACTATCCTAAAATAACTTAAGCTATGTCTGCCTAATTTACTTTCTTCTGCATGCAAACAGACACATAGATGCAAACATATCAACTTTTTTTTTTTCTGCTCAGAGAAAACAAACCAGTGTAAGCTGTAATAGAACTGCTAATGAGCTGATGTTATCTACCAAACAATTTTTAATTCTCTTTTCTTTCTGTTTTGCATTTGGTGGAGTTGTAATTTTAATTTTCAAGTACATTTTCATTTCTCCATAGTCTTCGGCTTTCCCTTAACACTCTATGCCACTCATGAGCCCGCATATGTACACAAATCACAGTGCCTTGTCTGGAAAGAGTTATATATGCTTCAGGGTTCTCTCTTCAGTTGCTTCCATTTCATGACACGTGGTGTATACTTAATTTTCAAGGGACAGAATCTATAATGTTATCTAGAAGCCTAGAGATAGCATGAGGGCATGAAAATTCAAGAGAATTGTTGAGATGGATGTTGGAAGAGTATGTTGTGTCAAGGAAGACAATGAGAAGGGGACAGGTGTTATAACTCATCTGTTACACGATGTTTACATGTCTATCTACACTCAGTATAAAGGTGATTGAAATCACTGAACTATATCATAAGCTGGATGGTGAATCCATCGTAGTATTCATTAAATAATTCTTTGTTTCATATCCAAATATTATCATCACCAGATAGATATGAGTTAAATTCACATACTATCTATTCCATTTAGTAATGTCTTAAGACATACAAACAAGTTACAAAGAATTATAGGGTATGTCAAGATCATAGAATTTGCATATTAAATGAGGCACATTGCCATTGGAACAGATGAACTGATTCAGTCTCATCCATTTTCTGAATGATTACTCACTGCACTGGCTTTCCTTTTGCTTTTCCTAATCTAGTTTTAAACATCTGAACAATGAAACATCTGCTGGAGAACATCCCACCATTCCCTGGGAGAATCATACAAGCCAACCAAATATTTCTGTAGTGTGCATTTCAGCTGATAATTTAGTCTGCATGGTGCTCTGTGTCTTCCATCATGGCTACACTTGTTTGTCTACTTAAACATTTTTTACTTCTTTTTTTTGTCTTTGACTCTATTTGATGAAAAACTTCGTTCTTCTGTAGTATGGCTAAGCATTTTCTGTAAAGATTTCCTTCTGACTTCAAATGAAAAGTACAGCATTTTTTTCTACAACTTCTAATGCTTACACTTATTTAAAACAAGAAAAAAAATTTAAAACCCATTTATCTGAACAAAGAATGTTATTAGAAACCTCCCTCACAGACAGACAGACTGGTTTTTCTGTTATTAAGAAAAGAGCAAGTAAAATTAATTCTCCCTGTGATTTCATTTGTTTATGAGTATTTTCAATTAATCCAGTTATAGATGGGCTTTCATGAGAGCCTTCATCAGAGCAGGATCATTTCAGTACATTGCAACCAAAGTTAAGGGCTGACATTAGAACTCAGCAATGTTGCAGAAGGCAGTGCATAATTGCAAAAGGACTTATTTTTAATTAATGATTCAGCTATTTTAATTAATAGGTTCTCTTCTGTAGGGTATCAAAAGGCAGATACGATGCAGATCTACATATGTTTATGTATAACACTTCCTTAAATTAACTTCATAGATAATTAAGTGATGAGAATATAATCTCATTCTCATACAAACACTTGGATAAAGTAAGTGAAGGCAGAGCCTAGAAACTGTAAATGTAAAACTAAGAGAGGAAATAAACAAGTGAGTGATGGTGGTGAAATAATCAATTTGCAGTGAAACGTATGGAAAATTAAACAAAACAGCCTGACTAAATCTATCAGAAAGTGCTTGGTAGCACTCAATCTATAGTACCTTCAGTAAGTCCTTATGGAAAATACTTGGATTTTGAAGGAGACTGATGAAATTGAAAAGAATGTCCATGTCATGATAACGACCTTAATGGGTAGGTATTCCTTTAAGCTGACAACCATTCTGCCTGAACTCTTTCCTCAAAGAGCAAAGCCAGACTGCACATTGCATTCCCCTCAACAACAATGCCTCCACATGAACATACTTCAAAACACAGAATTCAGGGGTTTTAGCATCACAATAGTTTAATTAGAGAGCTATGGCTTCATTTCTTACATAAATCACAGGATGCAGCATTGAATGCCTTAGTTCATGAGCAGGCTCTTTTCTTTCTAATTAGTACACTGTGAGGATGAGTAGAGTTTAGAGACTAAAGGCCATACTCAGGGTCAGTGCCTTAACTGCTAATTTACTGAAGGACCACTTGATACTGGGAAAGGTCTTAATAGGAATGAGTAAATTTCTTTCCAGTTAATCAAGGGATAAAGCAAAACCAAGAATATTCCTTTTGCAGAATATGGAATAACACTGTTTTCTGGGTTTATTACTTATCCTGTTCTTATTACCATAGAAATTTTTGCTCATATCAGGGAAATGTTGGTCCTGCACACACTTGTTCCATCATATCCTAAATGAGATTTAATTTATCTCATTATTCAGGGTGGGATTAAACTCAACTTGTAAACCTATATGTAGTTTATTTGATGCAGAGATCTACTTCTGACCTAGGTTTATAAATTCTTGTTACAGTCCAAAGAAGACAGAAACTTCATTCAGCTTTTTAGCAATGGTGTCTAATACCACTCAATGTGCTCTAGGTAATTTTTTCTGGCTTACAAATTTCAGTCCAGAGAGGCATAGGCATTGTGCTACTGGATCCATGGGAATGTTTTGTACTCACCCATCATCTCAAATAACAGTAGCTGTTTGATTTTAGAAAGCTGAATCCAATTGCTAGTTCACAAACAGTATAAAGCCTACAGTATTATCCAGCTTATGAAAATTAGATGTTCATTTTAGGACTAAATACACTTCTTTTTTGTGGACTATCTGTAAATTGTTCCATGAAGCAGTGTTGGTCAATGAATGATAAGGGAAACTACTCGCCTCACCTCTTGCTCCAAGGAGAGGAAAAAGACAAATAACCTGAGTTATGAAAAAAGAAAAAAATGTAACCACTTCTATGAAAAAAATAACAAAAATACCCTAAAGAAATAGACACAATATACATAAACATGTACAGAACTGAACCAAGTTCCTAGAAAGATATCACTGGCAAGCACTGGAAAAGATCCAGACTAGATTCAGTGTGAAATAGGAACTGGAACACACTGACCAGGATCAAAATGTTGATGAGCTGATGGGGTCCTCCACAGACATCAGTCATTGCAGAAAGCAGTCTATTGAAGAAGAGCCTGTTGGAGAAGGTCTAAAACAGAAGAGCCAAAGGAATAGAATCAGAGATGAAGAGCCCTCTGAGAAAAAATCCAGATCTCTTTGATCCTTTAGCTTTTACACTGGAAATGGCAAGTGATATGGACCTTTTCTCAGATGCAACATTTCATCAGAGTAAACAAGCAAATTAGCTGACTTTGGTTGCCACAGTAACAAGAGCAAGACTCTTTCTACATTACCACAAACCAGGCCATCTGTTGACTGCTATGGAAACTTAAATGTGTACTTTCTCTGTGACAGCTAACATCTCCCCAGCTTTCATGGTTTTCTGTTTCTCTTGACCCAGCTACCTTCTGTAGAACCTAGAGAGAAACAGAGTTCTTCAGATGTCTCACCTTTGCCAAGAAGAAGGAAAGAATTTCTCTCAACCTGCTGGCAGTGTTCTTCCTAATACAGCCCAGAATGCTCTTGACTTTCTTTGATGAAAGGGCACATTGCTGGGTCATATCCAATTTCTTGTCCCCTGAGACATTTATTTCCTTCTCTACCTCCTTGGTCCTAAGCACGTGCTGGTAACAAGCATTATTTTCTTTTGTTGGACTATCATGCTGTCCCATAATGCCTCCTTCATATTCTGGAAACATGTGCCTGGGCTTCAAAGTAATTATCTTCCTAACTTAAATAGCTTTGTGAACAGCCTACACTTCATCATGCTCATTTGAGGAGTCTGAATTCTCTTGCTATATGTGACCAGAAATGCATCAGTCTGACAGGCTTTTCACCTTTTTTCTAGTTCATAGAAGGAATATCACTTCCATAACTCCTTTGAAGAGTTTCATGTGTTGAAAGTACTCTTTTAGATTTAATTGAATTCTAGAAGAATCAAATATCACAAATCATTATAGCAAGAGAATAACAGTTTTACAGCAGCATCATGAGCCACAGAAATCACTCAAGATAGGGAAGATCTGGAAAATTTTTTTCTTCACTTAGAAGCTCCCTCTTTCCAGGAAAGTGCTTCATTTGCTTCTAGTAAGGGGATCTACATTCCATGGAGTGTCCTGGTGAGGAAAAGGTAGGTGATGATGCACCATGTTACAGAGATTTTAATCTTTTATAAGTTTTAGGGTGCTCATTCCCTGCCTTAATAATGGCAAAAAATATTGAATAATGATGTATGCATTTCCTCTGTTGTGAAATGTGTATGTCCTCATCAATTTTATCTTCTTATGACAATCCACAGATGTAGTAGATAGCCTGTTAAAGGCTTCTTTTTCCTGTCGTTTTCTCCATTCGCTCTTGCCTTCTCCTACTACCTTTGCACATGCTTGTCTCTTTCTCCTGTCTCCTCTTAAGGCATTAGAGCCAAGAAAGTCTCAGATTTATAACAACTGTGTGATACCTACTCTACCACCATGTCAATTTAATTTGAATCAATTTGGCAACCCTGATACTAAGGCAGGATTGGAGACCACAATGATAGTACAACATCCGTCTCTTGTTAAGCTTCCTGCACCTGCTATTGCTTCTCTCTGTAATTGCCCTAGATCAAGAGACCGATTGTAAATGTGTTAAGTTTTGCTGACAGCACAAAGCCGGGAAGACGCAAGAACTCAGGCTTAAGAGGCAAGAAAATTCAACAAGATTTGCTGGGCCCTGAGCTGTTATGCAGCAAATGAAATTCAATATTGACAAACATGCATTAATATAATTGACCAAGGGAAGTGTGGGACTAAAAGAGGAAAAACTGCTGACTAGAAAAAGGAGTGGTTTTAAAGGGACGCTAATATAATGTTCATCCCAAGACCCATCATCAAAATCACTGTACAGATGCAGAGAAGTCTTTGAATGTAGAATAGCTCTTTGCCTGCCTGAAACATACACATTTCCCATTTCTGAGGTATTTCACAGCATTTCTGTAGGTGAAGCTATTGCCTAAATTAAAGAAGGAGAACACATAAAAATTTAAAGAATGTTTGAAACAAATAAGTTTTGCCACTTCAAGAATAAGCACTAATGCATTTTGTGGAATTTATGCCTCTCAAATTAACATCCCTAATGCTAATTAGTAATTAGACGCTCTATCAAACAGCAAAACTGCTCAGTATTTTTCTCCTTTATTATAGAGTAGCCCTCATACCTTTGACTATGCTATTACATGAGTTTGTGTGCATATATGTTCTTTTGAGCTGGATTACTTGAGAACTAGTTTATTATAAATAGTGAGGATGTGATTCATAGAATTATAGAACACACTGAATTGGAAAGGATCTTCAAAGGTCATCTATTCTAGCCTCCCTACAGCAAGGAGAGACATCTTGCACTAGATCAGGTTGCTCAGAGTGTTAGCAAGCCTGGCCTTGAATGTCTCCTGTAATGGGGCCTCCATCACCTCTCTGGGACACCTGTGCCAGTGCCTCAGCACCTTCATTGTAGAGAACTTCTTCCTAATATCTAATCTAAAGTTACTCTGCTCTAGTTTAAAAATGTTGCCCCTCATCCAGACTCTCCCTAGAATTCCTGTAGGCCTCCTTTAGGTACTGGCTGCAAAGTCTCCCTGAAGCCCTCTGTTCTCCAGTCTGATCAGCCCAAATTGTCTCATCTTGGCCTTCCAGCCCCCTGATCATACTTGTTGCCCTTCTCTGGACCCTCTTCAGCAGGTCTATGCCCTTCACGTGCTGAAGTCTCCAGAGCTGAATACGGTACCCCAAATAGGGTCTTGCCATAGAGAATTATGTAAAACACCTCTCTCAACCTGTTGGCTACATCTCTTCTGATGCAGCCCAAGATATGTTTGGCCTTCTGGACTGTGAGCACACATACTGACTCATGTTCAGCATTTCATCCACCAGTACTCACTCGTAAGTCCTTTACTTCAGGGTTCAAATCCCCTAATTTCAGTTTTCTAAAATTTAGAGCCCTAAGTCTGATTTTACCATCTAAGCCTTTCTTCATGAGAGTCCAGAATAGAGAGAAACTGACATTTCCAGAGATAGATTCTTGTTAATCTAGATTTGATACATGTCTTCAAGTGTGCTAATGAATCCTAGAAGCATTTATTGACTGGTTCATCTATGTTAAGACAAATGAGCCTCACCAAGTAATACATACTTTTCCATCAGATACATTGCTTTTTCATTATTTCTCTTTACATCCCTTCTCTTTATTTCCTTCCCAGCCTTCATTCACAGCAAATCACCATTTTTCTTTTAAGATGTGTTAGGTAAATTTCATTGTCATGAATATCTTGAACTGAAAACATGAAACCATCCATATTACCTAAAATGTAAGAAAAAGGACTTCTTTTCAACTGTGAGCTGTGATTCATAAGAATCAATGATTCTCATGCTCTTTTTGAGGCAACTCACTTCTCTTGCCACACTTCAATATTTTGTGCTCTGCTGCATTATCACAAGCCCTATTCTGAATCTGGTTTTGACTTCTTTTCTAGTCCAGCTGTCTCTGCATATGTCTTCCTCTACCTGCATTGAATTCACTCTGTTTTGGTAAGGGTTCATCTGGTTATTGAAGTATTTCATAAATGCTGGAAGTGATGGTCATGCTTTCATTTACATGTTTGTTTGCATCATTGGTCCTGAGGTTTGTTTTTTATTTCATTTCCCTAAGTCCTTCAACCAGGGCAAGAAAATAAAATGAAGTTATTTTTTGATCTTGGTGCATCACAGTGTTGGAAAGTACAAAATCAGCTGTGACTCTACAGGCTATGAAAGAAATTTCACCAAGTCAAGCAAGTTTTTATTCTTTAAAATTTAATCTCAGTGATAGAATTTGGGACATCATTAAAAGTTGGCTATGCAAGCCAGCTCCTGTTACCTAATCATGCTCACATGCTGACCGTAGCTCTGGTTTTATGCTTTTCTTGGTACTCACCCTCTAGAGCACAATCATCTGTTATTCACTTTGAAAATTATGTAGAATGAGACAGAAGATCATCCAGAAAGGAAAATTCAGGCACAATTATCAACTCAGTTGCCAGCTATCTGGATTGAAACTCTTCCCATCTTGGACGCAAGGACATGACTGATGAGAGTTGAGTCAGTTTGCAGGTTAAGCTCAAGACTAGGATACGAGTTCTGAAAGGGCTAGCATAATGGAATCTGCTGCAATGCTCCACTAGCATTAATATCATGGCCATAATTGTCATACACTTTAGAACTTTTCTATAAAGCATGGTAAAAGTCCCATAATATGAATTACAGGAAGGTCTGAAATGACCTGGCAATTCTTCTGTCGTTAGAATAAGAGAGCACTTAAGGAACGTGTTAATAAAGTGAAAGCAGAGGCAAGTTTTCTCAGTCTCCTGGAATTTCTTTATAATTGTAATCCTTTATTCATAACTCAATGTTTTGTAAGGCTGTGTTTGAGAATGTGCAAAATAAACTTTGCCTACATGAGGAAACACTTAAATGTGAAATAAAGAAGTAATTTTCATAAGCTTGAAACACTCATTGTTCACTAATGGTCATTTTTTACTGAAAAACACTAGCAACTTATCAAGATTGCAGACTGTAATTTTCTTGGCATTTTGGATGCAAATGATGAAGTTAACAGAGGAGGTGACAAAATACACTTCTGTCTTCGTCTAGCAATTAGATTCAAGACTGATAGGGTGGTAGAATTTGATGATGAATTTTTCTGTCATAATATTTTTGAGTACTCCATCCTATCTTTGCTACATTTGGTTAACTTGTCATGATATACCAGGAAAATAACTCAAATTGCACATACAAAATTGATGCAAGGATTCTGTATGCTTGCATCGGATCTTCTTTTTTATATCACTTTTACTAAAGTCAGTCAAAATCTTCACTCAATTATAATCCATTAGTCAGTGCTTTTGCTTTAATTATTAATAGGATCAGGTTTAGCTTCAAAATAAACAATAACAGCATGGGCTAGTGTTTAGGAAAAAGTGCACTCCTTCACAGAATCATAAGAATGCAGAATCACAGAATATCTGGGATTGGAAGGGACCTTGAGAAACACCCAGACCAGGTCACACAGGATGCATCCAGGTGGGCTTTGAATGTCACCAGAGAAAGAAACTCCACAACCTCTCTAGCATTCTGTTTCAGTGTTCTGTCACCCTCACCGTGAAGAAGTTTATTCTAATATTGCTGTGGAACCTCCTATGTTCCAGCTTGCACCCACTGCCAATTGCTCATCCTATCATTGAGTGTCACTGAGAAGAGCCTGGCTCGACCTTCCTGGCACTTACACTTTGCATATTTATAAACAATTATGAGGTCACCGCTCAGTTTCCTATTCTCCAAGCTAGAGACCCAGCTCCTTTAGCTTTTTGTCATAAGGGAGATGCTCTAATCCCTTAATCATCTTTATTGCTCTGGACTGGATTCTCTCAAGTAGTCTCCTGTCCTTGAACTGAGGGATGCAGAACTGGAGACAACTCTCCAGATGTGGTCTTACCAAGGCAGAGTAGTTTACTTTTTTAATTTCCTTTTTATATCATGAAAGGAGGTGAGGCAGCAGAGATAAAGATATTTTATCATCTGGGTTCCCAGTGACTCTTCAAACAGGCTATTGTGACCTTCAGTCATTAAACCTTTTGACTGCTAGTTAATTTCAGTAGTGGGGAGGCTATTAGCTGACGGCCTAGATTCCCCGCCCAGCATCTGCTAACCAATAAGCATGAACTTGGAGAAGCAAGATCCACTGTGAGTGAAGATTGGGTTTGCACATGGAGGTGCACAAGTCTATGGGACCTGATGAGATCCACCCACAAGTCCTTAGGGAATTGGAAGATGCAGTTGCCAAATCACTGAAAGAAGTTCCTACTGACTGGAGAAGGGGGAACATAACCCCCATTTTCAAAAAGGGACAAAAGGAAGAACCAGGAAAATACAGATCAGTCAGTCTCACCTCTGTGCCTGGCAAAATCATGGAGCAGATTGCCCTGAAGGTGCTGCAAAAATACATGGAGTATGATACTGAGGTGATTGGAGGTAACCAACAGGGCTTCACCAGGGGCAAATCGTGCCTGACCAATTTGGTGGCCTTCGACGGTGGAGTTATAGCACTGGTGGATAAAGGAAAGGCAACTGACATCATCTACCTGGACTTGTGCAAAGTATTCAACACTGCATGGCATTCTGGTCAACAAGCTGGAAAAGAATGTGTTTGATGGATGGACCGCTCTCTATATAAGAAACTGGTTGAATGGTTGCACTGAAAGAGTTGCAGTCAATGGCTTGCAGTCCAAGTGGAAACCAGTGACGAGTGGTGTTCCTCAGGGTTCAGTACCAGTGCTATTTAACATCTTTGTAGGAGACAT
>VZTY01006708.1:244865-296594 GCA_013400935.1 Turnix velox | reverse complement strand
TGGAGTGGGTCCAGAAGAGGGCCAGGAAGATGATCAAAGGGCTGGAGCAACTGCCTTATGAGGACATGCTGAAGGAGTTGGGGTTGCTCTGCCTGGTGAGGAGAAGGCTCAAGGTGGACCTCATAGTAGCTTATCAATACCTGAAGGGGGCCTACAAAAACACTGGTGTGGGACTCTTTAATAAAATTTGTGATGGCGGGGCTAGGAATAATAGTGGTAAATTGGAAGAGGTAGGATTTAGACTGGATATAAGAAGGAAGCTCTTTATGGTGAGGGTAGTGAAACACCAGAATAGGCTGCCCAGAGAGGTTGTAGATGCCCCCTCTCAGGAGGTCAGGCCGGACCAGGCACTGAGCTATCTGATACAATTGGATTCGTCCTCGCCTATCGCAGGGGGTTTGGAACTAGATGACCATTAAGGTCCCTTTCCACCCCAAACTATTCTGATTCTGCGACCTGTGATCTGAGCAACAAAACTGAAATTACACCTGAACAATAAATGTATTATGGCTTTTAGCACAATAAGAGGTTCCATCATGCCTTGATTCCTCATTTTTTTTCTTAAATGGATGCCAGAAAATGTTTTACTATGTCTAAATTTAATGCTTTTATCTGTCGATGAACTACTCTTTCACCCAGGTAATTGATGACAGGGATTTGGGGTGGTCCTGAGGATAGAGGGCAGGGAAAGAAATAAAGAGCAGCAGCAACAAAAAGTCAAAATAATAAAACCGATAATTTTAATCTTGTTACCAAAAGGAGAAGAAAACTTAGCTTTAGAAACAGCATGTGTTTATCAACAGCAATCGTAATGATTATGCCCTGAATGTGCACTTGTGCATTAAAAAGTGGATGTAATGTGGTCATCAGAAGAGATTCAAACCATCTGTTCAGTACTGAAAGAATGGTCCTTTGGCAGTAGAATTAGAAATTACTCCAATAATCTGTAAGAAACTCATAAACTCTGCTGTCTCTTCTAACAATGGTGATAGCTATCAAGGAGGAGAATAGAAAGTGGGATAGAGCTACTTCCTAGATTCAGTATAGGAGTGCTTTTCTATGAAGAGTACTTCAAGTGTCTGCTCAGATGAACTTAGTTTTAAGATGTAAATGCTAATTCAGCAAGCAGCCTGAGATTTTCACAGATCTCAGAAACTTAAAGAAAGTGTAGTAATCCAAAACCTTTTGAGATCCAATGTGATTTACCAGCCCATTTTCTTTGAACCCCTTCCCACCCACTGAAGTACAATGAAATGTACCGTCAGTTGTCTCTAAGTAATCAAAACTGAGGAGAATTTTTTTTTATTTTTTTTTTTTTAACATTGCCTGAAAGGTGAAAACATTTCAGGGAATGTTGTCATAGATTTTTCTTTTTTTCTTTTTTCAAATTATTTTCTCTATATAACATCAGTCTAGGTGCTGTGCTTAAGCTTAATATGTCTTAGTGGATTATCATCTCCCTCATCACAAAGATTCCTCCAGATGACTATGAGCAAACTATATGTAGATTTCAAAGGTTAGTAACAAACCATTTCAATTTCTGAGGTAAGTGGAAGGAGATTTTTTCTACAGAATTCTATTTTTAAGTGCAAAAACATTATTTAAATACAATTCATTTTTTTTTTGCATGAATTTACACCCTCAAACAAACAAAGCACTCAAATCAGAAAGATACACAGGAGAATCAATATAAACTGAACTGAAATAAAAAGATTTTTAATTTAAAAAAAAATTATATTTAGACCAACTTGTTACTATTGTAAAATATTCTTTCTGCAATTATTTAACCCATTTTTCTTATCTCCTGGTTTTGTACAGCTGGCTAGCTTAACAAGAGTTAAGAAACCTGTATTAAAGATAAAAAAACCAAAAAGGCTTAAAATTTCATGAATCTCAGGTAACTCCATCTCAGGCTCCATTTTTGTAAATGCTTTAGGTTTTTAAACTAGGTCTTTGTTCAAGAGAAGATGAGGTAAGAGCTTTTCTTGAGTATTATAATGTAATTACTCCATGATATTAGGTAAATCAAACTCTTCTAAGGCAAAGGCCACAGAGAAATTGAGTTGCTCAAAACTTTAAATCTAGGCCATCAAAAATAATTTTTACTTAAGGAAAAAAAAAAAAAGAAATGGAATTGCAGGATGCCAGGGTACACTTAATGATCAGTTCTCAAAACTCTGCAGTATGATTTATCTTATCTGTTCATCAAAGTTCTCCTGGCATTTAGAGAATGAAGACGGAGATACTCTTCAGTCATGAGATAGTCTTCAGTTCATGGCTTAACACAGAGGTAGTATAGCTTTTTTTTTTGTTATAGAAAGTGAGATTGAATGGTTGAATTCAAAGACTTTAACTATAATAGGCACAGCCACTGAGTCCATAGTCCAAAGTTTTGTACAATCTGAGGACACAAACAGCAAAGCAAATCAAATCAAATGCAACCCAGCTGAAAGAGAACAAAACAAGAAAAAATAAAGAGAAAACTTTTTAAATGTTTCCTCTATGCAATTTATGATATACCAATAATGTGGCTTGAAGTCAAAAGCTAAGTTACACATAATAACGCATAATAAGCTTTCACTGAGTTTTGATATTTCAGAGGAATGCATGTGTCTCTGCTATAGTTCTTTGTTTGTGGTATGTGCATAGCTATACATCTACTGAAACCTTCTTGCAGTAAACTTACACAGTTTAGTGTACATTAGAATTTACTCTTGTGCGTGGCAACTGAATGAAGCTGGAAACAAAATTTAGACTATGTAAGGTAAAAGTTCAACTACTGAAGAAATTCCTTCTGTCCATACTGGATGAAATCTGTGAGCTCATCAGTTCAGACAACCAAAGATCTCAGTGTTGAAGGATGACAGTGAATTGTCACTCTACAGTGACACTCAATATTGCTGGCACTTTTGATTGAAGTATACCAGCTTGCCAGATGGATATCTCAAGTGAGGTGACATGAGCTAAAACAAATAAAACAAAACCAAAGCAAAACTAAGTTCATTGGTTCATGCTTTGCAGACTTTCCCCTGAGTTCAAGGTTGATGATGTAATTGTGATTGGAGAAAATGCTGCATTTAGCTTCACTTCAGAGGATTTTTTGGGAACACACCACATTGTATTTCTTGCTTGTCATTACATCCTGCCAGGTTTTTGGCACTTTTTTTTTCTTTTTTTTTTTTTTAATTCAAATTTAGTAGTATGCATTATTCATTGGGGGGAAAAGAAAAAAAGGGAAGAAAAAAAAAAGGAGAAAAATAGAAAGGGAAGAATAATTTGCATTTCCTGATTGGAAGCCAGGGATTATTCATCATTGCCCTGTACATCTCTTATAAAGATGATAAATGAATGTATATTAACTGAACCCTAAAACAAAATAATGTGTTTTTCTGAAAGTTTTGCAGAGCTGCATTTCCATTGTAATTAGTTTACTTTTTTTAATCAAATGCTGTTAAACCACCATCAAAATGAAAGCTGAATTCTGAACTACTTAAAGGAGTTAGGAGAAAGTAATGGCCTATTCAGTGAGATTTTTATTTTTCTTATAGTATGACAGAAAATAAATGCAGACCCTATCCTAAAATTGTAAAAAAAAAAAATAAAGTCGCTACAAAAATCAAAACCGATCAAATCCAAACACACAACCACCCAATTAAAAATCCAAACCCAACACAGACAAACCAAAAGAATTCAAAGACTAAAACAGAAGCAAATCATCCAAGGAAACAAAAGGCTTTACTGATGAAGAGTTACAATAAAATTTCTTATTCTGAGACAGATGGATGACCACAGCTGCTGGAAACTTGCTACATAGATTTGCCTCACAGGGGACTTAATGATTGCTTATAGTCCTCAGGCAGAAGTGAGGAATGCATTGGTCTTTTAATAATTTTTTTTGCTAACTTTTTTCACTGAGCCTGGCCAAGGTTTGAACCAGATACTGGGTGTTCAGCACAGTCAGGAACCCACAATGCTGCTGTACTCAGCCATCCCCACTCCTCTCCTGCATCTCTCCAGTCATGATGTGTTATTTTTGCTCTAAGCTAAAAAGGAACTTATCTCTTATGAGATTTGTTTACTTAACTTTCAGTTAAGTAAAGCTTCTGTAATAGCAAAATTTTAAGGAGGAGGCAATTGACCAAATGAGACCATGACATCAAAAGAAATGCATTATTTTGGGTGTGTTTCCAAATGAAAATGACTGGTTTATTAAAAAAAAGAAAAAGCTTGCCATGCAAAATTTAATGTTACCCATATGTTGGGGATTTTTTATCAAACCACAGATGAAGAGATCAAAGATACCAATAAAAACAGGGCCATTGGAATTTCTTCAGTTTGTATTTTCTATAGGTCTACTGCCTTCTCTCTCTTGCGTGTTCTTCAATTCACTTTTTTTCCTGAATATTCCCTCTTCTTTCTTTCCTTTTTCTTTTAAAAAAGGGCAATAGTGAAGGAAAATGTCTAATTTTAAGTAATCTTAATAACAGATTTCTTTTCCAAAACAAAAAATTAAAAACTGTCAGAATTTTCATTAATATTATTTATCATTCAGAACAGAACTTAATGGTAATGATCATAATGGAAAACTGCTGTCATTTACTTTTCTAAATATGATACAGCAATTACATCCTTGAAAGGAAGAACTGCAAAGAGTTTTCAGTGTCATTGGCAGAGTTTTGATGTTTTCATTGTTTTGCAAAGAATAAAAATGGGATTTAAAGACTGGTTTCCCAGCACCCAGAGGGAAATCTCAGTTGCTAAAAATGCTTCCCTGGAGAAGCTCAGCTTCAGCAGGATATTTGCAGACTATTGCAGACTATTATTTCCATTAAACACCAAAGTTACTGCCTGTAAACTTGTTCAGTTATTTTTTTTTACTGGCCTGTAAAAGCATAAAATGTAAATACATAAATAAATATTTATAATGCATGGCTAACAGTGCTAACACATGCCATGAGCCATGCCAGAAAAAAGGAAGTAAATCAAGCTTCGTGGCTGAGAGATATCACTTGGCTTAGTTTGTAATAAACATCTTCACTTATCATTATGTAGCTTATTACTAGACATTATTTTGTGTTACAGTTTTACTCAGCCTTTTTCATTGTGCTAGCCATTCTTCAAGAAGCAATCACAATCTTTAAGGACTAGAGTCATGCCATTCTAATTTATGTGCTTAACTAAAGCAGATGAATTAGGTTTTGTCTGGTCATTGCAAGTCATTCATAAAAGCCAAATGTGACTATGCTCACAAACTGGAGCCAAATTTGAACATCAGCTGAATCTGGAGTTTGAAATCCTACAGTTAGATGGACAAGATGTTCAAAGTCAGAAAAGGACTTGGTTAACATGAAAGTAAGATAAGAGCCACTATCTTCTCAATGGTGACACCTCTTCAGTTATTCAGTTGTTTTGAATAGCTGAGAATAGAAATAGAAGTTCTGTTTCTTATTATGAGTATGATTTTATCCTCATATCTTGTGTGTGACAGCTGCATGTTGCTATGATGAAAGTAACCAATAAAATTAACATTTTCTAATTAAACAAATGGAGTTTTTTAATTATTACTCCTGATTTCAATCTGTCTGGACCCTCCTGAAAGATAAGCTTCTAGATTGCTTGAAGTTTTCATTTTTCCAGAAACTCAAATTCAAATATTAAGTCTTCTGCAAAATAAGTTGCAGTCACGGTCATGATAAGCAAATACATAGAGTAACATCCACAATGCTCTTAACAGTAACATGCTGGGCTGCAATAAGCAGGGAATATCAGCTCAAGAAGTTTGATACTAAGCTTGCTATTTTGAGAGGACTCTCTCTGGAGATCATTTAGGGTGCTCTGTGGACTAACATTCACAAAGACATTGTTCAAGGCAGCACTCAAAGGAAAGCAATTACTAAAGCAGTGACCACTGATGCAAACTCATTGTATAACCTTCAGTATTTCCTCTTCCACTGTTGTTTTTATTTCACTACTTCCCTCTTCCTAATTCCCTATGTATTGGTTTGAAGAATATATCTTCTCTTCCATCTGTAATCAAGAAGTGGGCAAAATATTGAAAGACATATCTTCAACAAGCTTTTCAACCAGAAAGACCTGCGTCCAGCCCTGAATTCTGCTCAGAATGGCTGACACTCACTGCAATTTAACAACTGTGTCCAGTAATGTATGAAATTGGTAAATATACTGCTTTGCTTCAGGATATGCAGAATTAAAATGATTCATTCTTTTGAATGTAGGGCATGCTAGATAATACAGCCTGAGTAACATTTATTATTACTTCCAGGGGAAAACATCAACTGATTTATCTGACTAAAATTTGAAATGGCAACTATAAATAAACAAAATACTCAATATAGACACATACATTTGGACATGAATTTCTTGGGTTAATTTTAAAGCATTCCTGGACATTGTATAAGGTCATTGGAAGGAATGTGAGTTTTGAAAAAGTTGTTTTGTTTTCTTTTACTATTGAATAATTTCTTTGTCCCATAGCTAGCAAGTTTGGCCAATATAATTTCACTTGCAGTCATTGGGTAATTTCTTCCACAAGTTTTCTGGTAGTTGCTCACAAACTGATAATTGCTATCAAATAGATGCACTGCAGTGCTGTCATTAGTTTGTACTTCCCTTCAGCTTATAGCCCTGTGGTCCTATCTTGAGCTCTGTCTATATGCCAGTATGCTGTAATGATAAATAACATTATCGACCTGTTGGTATGCATAAAACATTAGATGATTTGTATGTTTACCAGACCACTCAACTTCCATGAATTGTATTTTAAATTCCTCTGAGCAGGTGCTTTAGCTCTCACACCATAAGTTTGGGGTGGGTAGAGAAGTATAATTGATAGAACTCAGCAAAAGCAAATACATGTATTCTCTCCTATTATGAAACATTACAGTTCTTTCATTATTTTCTTAGTAGTAAGAAAATTGAATGATAAACTTTTCTTTAATAAAAGATGTATTTTGACCACTTTAAAATGTCAAATGTGGGTGTTCTTTTTCTTCTCATTTCATTTAAAAAGTATGGCAAGAACATTTAAGAACTGAAGAGCATAATTTTAAACATTTTTGACTTGTATAAACATGTCCACAAGTCAATGGTTTAACCCCAGGTGGCAACTGAGCACCACACAGCTGCTCACTCACTCTCCTGCAGTGGCATGGGGAATAGAATTGAAAGGGTAAACATGAGCAAACTTGTACTTTGAGATATTGACAGTTTAATGGATAAAGCAAAAGCCACACATGCAAACAAAGCAAACAAGGAATTCTTTCACTCTTTCCTGTCATCAGGTGTTCAGCAACCTCCAAGAAGGAAGTAGTCCTTCACATGTAATGTTTATTTGAGGGAGAAAAAAATGTTACAACTTTTAATGTCTTCTGCTTCCTTCTTTGCCTGGCTTTATATGCAGAGCAGGAAATCCTGGATCAGTTCCCTCTCAACTCCTTGTGCATTCAGTCAACTGGTGGGGCAGTGTCAAGAGCAGAAAATTCCTTTGCACCATGTAAACCCTAATCACCTGTGTTAACTGTCAACATTGTTTTCAGCTAAATCCAAAACAAGTGTCCCATACCAGCTACTATGAAAAAAGTTAATCTTAGACAAAACTGGTGCAGCATATTCTAAAGGATCAAAACATTTGCTTTTCTGTTGCAGGGAAAATTGTTAATGATTTAGTTGTTTTTGGGTGAAATGAAGATGTAACTTGCGCTTCACTTATACTTTTTATAGAAAAGGTGGTAAATGCACTACAGAAGTTTCAAATTGATTTTTGTCCAGTTTCAACTTAGATTAATCTCTTTCCTGCACAGTGCAAAAATCCCTCCAAATGCAATGATTTAGGATCAGAATCCTAGTTCTTTCTAGAATGCTACTAGGGATGCTATTGAGATTAAATTAAAAAATTATAAAATGAAATAAAAGGGGTGACAAGTGTTTGGATGAAATAACTGCCAAACAAGCAGAATAATTTATGCTAGAGAGGTGGAAGGTCATCTGGCCCAACTTTTCACTCACAGCAGGACCTTGACTTAAAATGAGTACAGTATAACATGAGGTCAGTAACATTATTTTGTATTAATTCCTTTTGAAAAATACGTTACATGTGTCTATCAGAGAGATCTGTACAAAATAAGTCAAGTGTTTGCAAAACCAGACAGCTAAACTTAATGATAAACTGACAGAATCAATATTAAAAAAAAATAACAAAAATCTTATTTTCCATTTTTCCTTTTTACACCTACATCATTACATAGAAAACTTACAGTCAATTCTCATTATGAAAGTATTTTTAAGAGATAACTGATGTTTCTTCTTTAATGTCTCAACACCAACCCCAGCAATATCTTCCTTGGGTATGAACCGAAAAAGCTTTCTTAATTACAAATTCATTAAGGAACTCACATTCAGCTACTTGTTCTTTGGAGATATATTCCCTGCCCCCCATGCAGTAAACAAATTAAACTTTCTTACAATTTTGCAACTCAGTAAGTATTTTGTGGGGAATCTGAGCCCTTCTCCTCTAACCAACAGCAATTTTCTTTTCAGTTTTTGTTTCTCTGAAATCTTGAAAATAGTGTAGCTCAAGTTGAATTTGGAATTGATTCAAGTACTATCTTATTCCCCTCTGTAGCCTCCTTGCTAATCAAAATACTGTATGACTCTTTTTCAACTGAAGAATTCATCAGATTTTATATATATATTCAAGCATTAATGAATAAAAAGTGACTTATGCTTCATATTAGGACATTAGGTAAATGGGAATAATGTTGTTTTTTACCTTTGTTGTTTTCCTTTTCTTCCACTCTCTTTTAATGCCAAAGCCCCAGTAGACTATGAATGTAGAATATCAGACCATCTTCTAATATATGCAGCATAATCTTCTTAAAATGAGTTTTCACTTCATGGAACAGAAGGGCTTAGAGATGAGCAGCATGGCTTTTTTTGTATTTGGCATCTCATTATATTTAGTGCTTTTTTTTTCTTTTTAGAACAATTGAATATTATTATTGAAGGAAAATTCTCCCTATATATTAATAATTTTTTATTTTGTTTCATTTTCTTTTGGGTAACATGGGAGAGGAAGTGAGAGGTAGAGTAAGACTTTTTGTTTGCTCATGAGGAACGGGGAAATGGTTTTATATTTCATATTCGTTCCTCCCAACATAATGATTCCCCACTACTGGGCATCCCACATAAAATAATTCTATTTAAACATTAACAAATTAACATTTCCATGAATTCATGGTGTGGAAATAAAGAACTTAAAATATTTTGCAAGAATTTTTTTCTTTAATTGATATGGCCTGAAATGCACAGACATATGAAGAACTAAGAAAATCATCAGAACATTTTAGTATAGATTTAATTCATTATGACTTCTTGGCAAAACTCAAACACAGAATCAGTTTGAAATCCAGCAACCTCCCTGGGGAAGCCTCAGCTGAGTTCTTCACTGATTAAAGCAAATGAAGCTGGACCAGTAGACAATTTACCCAAATATATATTTGCATAGATAGTTTGTATTACATTAGTTCCTATTGGAAATTCAATGATTTAACATGTTTAACATGATTAATGATTTCTTTTAAATAGGTTTTCTTGAGGTGGTAGGAAGTATTTTTTGACTGCTGCCATTCTAAATGTAAGGAGCTTATTCTGGATGAACAACAATTAATTCTCACTTTCAACTCAATATGTAGTATTATAATCCATATAGTGACTTCTCCAGGACATTGCCCATCAGTTAACTTGGATCATATTTACAAGAGACAGGGAAAAAAAAGGACTTGGCGATAAGGGAGAATAATTTGGATAAAGGCTAATTGTCAAATTCAAGGAGGTAATTTTGGCTTATGAACTCTCAGTATACACATGGCCATGTAAGTTGTCTCATTTTCTGACATATCTCTGACAAAGATGGCATTTAGACACAACACTGAATTACTGTAGCACCAGCAGCTTTAAAAAATAAATTTGCTGTAGAAAGAATGGGAGCATCAGCATATTTACAGAGATCAGCACCAAAAGATCTCTTTAGTGTGAGGGATTTGTCTGTTGAAGCACTCTCCTTTTGCCCTTAATAATTTCAACACTTTGGAGATCTGCAAGCTGTGTGAGATCTCCTAACACAAACCACCACCAGATGTTAAGTTATGCGAGGTTCCGGCTTACCAGGGCTTTATTCAAATAAGCAGATAGTAAAAAATGGCCTCATCTGAGGCCTGAGCTGATGTACTCACTGCTCTTGGCACATGCCTTAGGGTCAAATAGTACACTCTCAGGTGGAAAACATCACTGAACCTTATTTCAGCAGCTACAGCTACCAAGGTTCATCTGTACAAAATGTAGACATCTAAAAGATTTGCTGAGTTAAAACCTATTTAACTAGGTTACTTTCTAGAGAACATTAAGTGAAAATTTCTTTAGTTTCCATTTCCATCTGAATAATGGTGTGGAAAGCCAAAGGTATCCCACAGTCCTGCATCTGGTTTGCTAGTCCTTCATGGATAGGTCTATACATTAACACATCCAAATATTAGTGATTGAACGGAAATGATGGATGAGACATTCCAAGAACTGTAACAAAGACTTAGAGAGCGACTTTCCATGTAGACAGGCGGAGTTGAATGTCTTAGTCTGGAAGCTAAATATCACCCTGAAGAATCACTAGGTTTTTTTCTCTTGAGAAAGAAATTTTACGTTTTCCTTTCAATTCTTGTGCTTTATACAGGGCTAGATCAACATGCTTCTTATTTCATCAACTTGCATGCTAAATAGGGATATCTGAAACAAACAGCAGTGCTGAAGTTGTATCTGGTAAAATCCAGTCTTCTGTGGGATTCCATTTCCATCATATGCCATTGAGTGGGGCATGCAATGTTGTAGGTTGCACTGGACAGGAAGAGAGACCTCAACTTCTCCTTCACTGGAAAGTGGGATAAGGCTACAGGTGTTGATTTCTGCAGTATATGTTAAAAAAAAGATAATCTCTTAAAAGTATCCTTTTATCTACAAGAATTCTCTTCTTGGAACAGAAAGGAGGAAATTGAACTCGGGAACTGGCAATTGGATTGCAGTGAAAGCTCCAGTAATGAAGCCGTGTCCACAGAGGCTTTACCAACCTTTATGTAATTGAAAGTTCTGACCTTCTTAAGCCTCATTCCATAAAATAAATCATAGAGAAAATACATAACTGTTCCTTCAGTTTTTACTTACATATTGTATATCAGTTGGTGAAGTTTCTACTGACTGGAGAAGGGGGAACATAACCCCCATTTTCAAAAAGGGAAAAAAAGAAGATCCAGGAAAATACAGGTCAGTCAGTCTCACCTCTGTGCCTGGCAAAATCAAAATCATAGAGCAGACCCTTCTGAAGATACTGCAAAAATACATGGAGGATGATACTGAGGTGATTGGAGGTAACCAACATGGCTTCATCAGGGGCAAATCATGCCTGACCAATTTGGTGGCCTTCTATGATGGAGTCATAGACCTGGTGGATAAAGGAAAAGCAACTGATATCATTTACCTGGACTAGTGTAAAGCATTCAACAATGTTCTGCCTGATATCCTGATCAATAAAGAATGGGTTTGATGGATGGACCATTCACTGGATAAGGAGCTGGTTGAATGGTTGAACTCAAAGGTCTGTGATGAGTTTAAAAAAAAAATTACATTATTTAAGTAATGCAGTATTCGAAGAATGTTTTTCATTTGCCAGTCAAAATAAGAAGCATGAAAATAACAGTTGGAAACGAACAAAAGAAGCAAAGCAAAAATGACATAATGAAACTATTATTTTTTCTTTATTTTTCCCTTTTGGTGAAATTCTAGGGGACACAGGATTATCTACAACTATGTGATAAATTTAGAAAACTGTTTACTAAAAATTGCTGTTTGGTAGGTTCCATAAGAGGCAACAAGTGTTGCAAATTACATGGAGACAGAAGGAGGAAAAGAAGAAACAATAAAGAGAATGAGAAGCACACTGTTTACTACTTGTACCGTGTATAAAATCATCCTGGACTTATTTCAGGAGTTGTTTTGCACAGTAAAGAAGCACAGCTTGAAAATACTGGCCTGTAATAGCAAAAGATCCATATGTCAACAAAAACATTCTTGCTTTCAGAAGGTGAGACTGAAGTAGATCAGAATACAGTTTTGTTAAGACATATCATCATTTTCATGAACTTCTACCTGTTTTATATTAGAGGGAAAAAGTAGAAATCTTTACTTCAACAGCTTTTGTTTCAAAAATATTTAGTCTACAGTCAAATTGAATGCTCTGTTTTGAATAAGTGATTACTTTTGTGTTTAAATTTTCTCTTTCAGTGGGTAACATAAAATACACTTAAGAAAACCCAAAACCTTTAAAGTCATACTTTGAATTTATTGATACACATCAGTATCATGTCCTTCCATGCATTTTTATATCAACAGAAATTTTGTGGAAGAAACACATCCAATATTCATTTTGATGACTATTGAATAAAATAGAAAACATTTTTCACCCTCTTTGGAGATGTTTAAGGCCAGGCTGGACAAGGCACTGAACAACCTGGTCTAGTGGGAGGTGTCCCTGCGTGTTGGGAGGTGGGCACAGGCTAGGGAGTTAACGACTGCCATCAAGTTCTCGGAGCAAGACAAAGACAGCGATCGAGGCCTGAGGCAGACCTCGCCAGGTTGGAGCCATAGCCGCGTGACGACCTTGACGATCGTCTATGTCCCTGGAGGCCTGGGGGAGTGCTGAGGAACTAGTGAACAAGGAACTCGTGGTCTGTGCCGGAAGGAGAAAAGAGAGAAACCGCAAGGGGAGGGTTCGACATAGATGATGTAACATGTAACCAATCAGAGTGTGGCTAGTGGGCATGGTTAACCATAGCTGTATATAAGCTTGTCTGATGCTCTCAATAAACAGATTCTGTCAGCCACTTATTGTGTTACCTGCGTGTGTCAGGGATTTGGAGCTAGATGATCTTTAAGGTCCCTTCCAGCCCATACTATTCTATGATTCTATCAGCCTTGCTGATATCAGTGGAGATGTCCTGCTGCATTTAACCATATGTAGACTACAACAATTTCAGGTCTCAGTAGACTTACTGTATTTTACCTGTTTGTGCCTTAGACTCTACATATCATTTGCAGTTTGAGAGGCCAGTAGTGGAATTTTATTCTAGCAAATACAATCCTCTAGAGGGTTTAATTGAAGCTACACTTGTAGAATGGATACTCTGAAACAAAAATCTCCCAACATATGCAAGACAGTTACATGTGTTAAAAGGTTTGACAGAGCAAATGAAAGTCTCTAGGGTGAGTTTAGGTGGTCAACTCATTTCATCCCTGCATGTATGTCAGTTTGCTCTCACTCTGGGACATGCAGAGAACTAGTTTTCCTTGAGTCTTAAACCAGCTTGTAGAACTAATAAAGGTGAATTGCAGTGCTGAGTCAATAGCATGTGCTTAACATCACTTGCCCCACCTGCTGGGGAAGTCAGCCACTCTCTCTCTTGTTTAAGAGCAAACAAAATGTTAATGAAGTCTCATTTCTTATTTTTTCATTAAGTACTGAGCTGTGGTCTTAGGCCTGAACTCAGTACTGAGAAAGGTGAATATTTCTCTTTTCTCTCATATCTCCTCTGCTCTCTCCTCTCCTCGCTTTCAAGATGAGCGGTGTGTTTTTATGCATACTTCTAGACTGTATAATGTAATGGAGCCTCTGGGGCTTACAGTAGAATGAACAATAATTGCTTTAATTCATTGTGCAAATAAAAAAGAGATTCGCAAAATGGCTGTCAGAATAGGATGAAGACTATTAGGCTTATTTATTTCCGCTAAGATTTGTAAATATTTTAGTAGTTTAGGGTGTTCTCTGGGCAACACTTCCTTGTCAGTTACCATAGTTCCTATGGAAAATGTTATCCAAAGTTTGAGCACAGGGCAAGATCAAGTCCTCTTATGAAGAAAGTAAAGCAAAACAGTTGGAACAAAGGACAAAGAAGAGTATAAGTTATTTTGATTTTTTATTCTGGTTTGGTTTGGTTTGGCATTTTTTCCTGTATTGCATAATTTCTCCAGTTAATTGTTCGCATATAAGACTCTAAGATAATCTTATTTTACAGACACTGATATTGGAAGATGAGCAAATTGGTTTGTCTAACAGCAAAAAGAATTCTGCTGCTTCTACTCATACAAATATTTTCATTTTGATTTGTTATTTTCAGACTGTGTTTATTTTGTTGGTGAAAACTTACATGCAACTATGCTTTTACAAGTTTATTTGAAATTGGAAAATAACAATGCAGCTTTACTTTGAAAGAAAAAAGGTAACAAAAACTTTTTTCATATTTTTAAAATACCCTGCCCAAACTATAACTAGAATTGGAGAGAATCTAACAAAAACTCATTTGTCAGACTACTCAGACTTCAATTGTTACATAATAAATAATATTAATACCAATACAGATTCATTGTTTCTAATTCAGTTTTATTGACTTCTTTCATTTTGTAAGTTATGCTTATTTTAAATTTTACTTATTTTTCAAAAATATATAGGATCTATTCATAATATTTTAAGATCATCTTAGGTCCCTAAAAGCCACTTCATCATGAAGGATACACCAGGTGTGTCAAGATGTTTAATTTATTCAGTGTTTATCATAGGGAAATTTAAGATCACTTTAGGAAGTTATGTGTTTATATCAGGGTGTTACTTGAAAATTCCAAATTTCTCATCAGAATTTTATAGCAATTTATTTTATTTCATTTTAATAATAAATTATGTTCATTATAATAGCATTTGTAAGTGAAAATTTTATTGCACCTTTTTTTTTTTATAAATATCTCTATTTGGACTGATAAAAAAATTTTCAGAAAGAAATTGATTCAGATGGGTGAAGTAGTTATATTTTCTTTTCAATTAAAACAAAATGTTTTGACAGATAAAAATGAGCCATTGAATCAAAACATTGATTTGAAATTTAATGGCTCATTTTGAAAAGCTTATGTAAAGCATTAATTTTGTATCCAATTGTATCATAAATTAACATGTCACACAAAATCTACTTTAATTCAAATGCCACATCTAGAAAAAGGTTTAGATCTGAGCCCAGGCAGCTTACTATCAGGAGAAAAAGATAAAAGAGAAAAAGACAGATTGTTCAGGTGTTAATAAAAAAGAGGGACTCTATTGTGATAAAAATTTGCAATTACACAAAAGAATTGTTAAACTGATCTTAAGTACCTATAAAATGCTCATGTAAAGGAAGGGATATTTGGACTGCATTTGAGTTATACATTAATTAAAATAGTTTGGGAAATTCCAGAAACATCGTATACATTTTGCTAAACAAAAAAAAGGATAACATTTTTAAAGAAAATCTTGTTTTCAGAGAATGTGTAAAGAAGGAATAGGAAATATCATTATATTAGTTTATATTTGGCAGCTTCATGGAGCTACATTTCTAAAATCGTAAAAGCTGTTTGTTATGGAAATGTTCATACTCAGCCATACTGTTTTTTAAAGAAGTATCAGAAACATTTGTATTTTCCAAAATATCTCTCTGATTCTGAATCTCAGAGGTGTTGTGAAAGAGGCTTAGAAATTAAAATGTTAAATATTTTGAAACAGATAAAAAGAAACCAAATAAAATAAAATAAATAAAATAGACTACCTTTCCTTCCTGCTGTAGCACTACAGATCATATATAATCTTTTTTTTTTCTCTAAGTGATATTATAGTACGATAATTAGGAACTAGAGTATGATGAAGAAAATTTTATCTGTAAAGACTGATATATTTGTCTAGAGCACGTGGCAACTTTTCTAACGTACTGTGATCTGTTTATATATCATACAGTTATGTCTAAGATTATTAGACACGATGAAGAGAGTATTTCATTGCAGAAGAGGAATATAGTTTCAGAGAGTTCTCTCTTCAAATCCGCTTTAAATTGTGTTGTTCTCAAATAAAATTGTGGGGCAAATACAAGGAAAATGTCACTAACTCAGTTTCAAGATGAGTCAAGTATGTAGTGGTGGAGATAAGTGCCTAAATGCAGGTATAAGCCAGAAAACTTAAACTCTTGTGCTGATAGCTGAGCAGTTTAAGTACATTTTCCCAGGCATCCTATCAAACTAATATTGGAAGTTCAAGAACATTCCTTTATCTTTAGGGATCCAACTCAAAATCATCACAAAACTTTTACATTTCAAAATTTATTTTTAAATCTTATTTTTTGCTTCTTTTTTTTCCCCTAAGGCCATTTCTCAGTAAATTGTTTCAATAATGCAGTGTGTAAATAAGAGATTTGTTAGTTGTTCTTTTATTGTTGTTTTCTCCACTGTCTTTGCTTTTGTTTTAATTGAAAGATAAAGAATTCCTCTCTAAGCTTGTCTATATTGTATATATTGTTATTATCCATATTCTAATGTAGCAAGTCATTCATCCAAATATACATAAGATAGGTTTAAATTCCATAGTTCAGACAATGATAATACAGTCACAAAGCCATGGAGATATTCAGCCTAAACACATTTATCTTCACTTGAATTCCTGACTGCATTTTTGCAGCCTGCACTGAAACCTTGGCTCCTATGCATTATTTTTTCAAAGTAATTAATTGAGAAGTACTCTGACTATGTCTGTGCAATTTTCCACCGCAACTTAGCTTGGCTGTTGTTGAAGATGAGTGGTTTCAGTGCACTGAGTTTGGCCTCTATTTATTTGCAAGAATCCTCTGTTCTCAAGTATGAGGAGAGTAGAAACGAAATACCATACCATAAAAGAGAGGAATCCATTAATCACCCTGTAGTGATAGTTACCAAGAATAAAATGCATCTGAGGCAGTCTCTTATTCATCCTAGAAAGAAAGAATGAGAGCAAAAGAGGCCAGGAGAGAAACAGAATAACTCAGAATGTTGGTAAAAACAGGTATAAGCAAATTCAAAATCATTGTTGTAGAGATCATACTATTAAATAATCTAATATTAAAAATAATTGAGGTTGTGAAATAAGTGTAGTACTTAGTCTTCTGTGCATTAAAATTAATTTTTCATCTTCTTATCTAAGCAGCTTCCCTATTGGCTTTTGCTGAGTAATCTCAAGGGAAAAAAGCTGCATCTTGAAATCTCCAAATTCCTGAGAAAGTTTAAATTCATTTTTCTCTTCTCCCATGCAAAAAATCTTCAAATCATGCATGAAGAAGGAGAAAGAGAAAAATATAAGAGTAATTTTACTACATCACTTTTTGTTTATTTCCCACATGATTGTGCATGCAAATGCTAAGAGCTCTGTTCTTCCATACATTATTATTTTTCTCTTCTTTGTTCCCCATTATCTCACTTATGTGATTTGCATCATGCAGTAGCCCAAATGATGCTGAGAACATCAATAATTTGATTGTAACTGAACAATAATAAATGATGAAGCAAATTCATCTGAACTGGAAGATCTGGCCTTAACCTCATTCTATTTACAGCTCTAGAAGTCTTGTATTCAGGAGAATTTAAATCAGCGGGGACATGCCAGTCCTCATGTACTGCAGCACTGGCATAAACATAGAAAAACTGCTGCTATTAGGAGTTAAGTTCTTATTTTGCACCCCTATAAACAAAGGATTTTAATTATATCATCACTGATACTAAATGCAGAATAGAGGAATGGCCCTGGATAAGGAAAGAAGGTGATTAAATCACTGCAGTCTTTTTCAGGAAATTAAATATGTAAAACCTTTACTATTCTCGTCCTCATGTTCACATTGTGCGGGTGTATCACTTGATACAGCAGGGTTTTATACCCTAAGGAACAATCTAGGCATTGCAGTTCTCCAAGGAAGATATAATTTTGTACCTTTCAGCATGAAGTTGTATGCAGATTTCTATATTCTGAAATTGTTATCAGACCCAGTGCCTTGATCCTTGCTTTTGGACTTATGTAGATGAGTCCTCATATGGATGTAAAAAAAATAGATCTAGACTCAGTAACATATGTGCATAGTCCTTGGAAGTGTTAGAGGTGTTGACTTGGCTGTCACAGCATGGCTGAAAAAATTCTGAAATATTCATCCTGCTCATTGGTCCTTTCATTGACAGTGATTCCCCATTCTCAGTGCTCAGTACTGTATGTGAAATACAGAGCAGCTAGGAGCTGTGGCAGGGTGAACTGAGGTTAGGAGAGTTAATTTAATTTTAAAATACCAGAGTTCATATGCATAAAGGCTTGGATTCTTCTCATCTGACTTTAAGTACATAACTTCTAGGTTAGGAGTCTTTTAGGTAGGAAAATGGACATCTCAAGTGCCCTTTAACATCTCCATATATTTGGAGGCATAGGTCACTGCTTAAAAGGAGGTGAATCCAGCTCATTTCTCTAGTTTGTCTTCTCTTTTGTTCTCTAATTACTTCCTTCTTTGCTCCCTTTTCCTTACTTCAAAATGCAAGTGTGCCCCAGACCAGACTGTTACAAAAGCTCACATACAGATGGGACATTCACCATTTCATCGCTTTTGTCACCTTGGCCAACAGTCAACAGTGGAGGTATTTTCTTCTAGGCATTTTGCTTCACTTGGAGTAATGGGTGTCAGTAGATTAATTTATCCAACAGTTACAGGGCTGTAGGATTGATTCACTGGGCACATTTTGTTGCCATTATTGACTATCCAAACTTTGACTGCTTGATTTGTACAGTTAAGTTGTGAAGTTAGATTCCTCATTATTCCTTTATTGAAAAGGAAATACTGTTAATTTAAAGGGACCAAGATCCAGAAAGGATCAAGATAGAATTCTGGCTGTAAACTCGTCTCCATGTGTCTCTCAACAAGCACAGAATAGACTAATGATATCTGCATTTATGGATAAAGTATAAATACTCAAGTCAGGAAAATACAGGGATTTTTTTTACTTATTCTAGTATCCCGATATCTATGAATTCAACAACCTGTCTCACTCCAGCTCCTGTTTGTCTTTCGTTTCTTTTAGTGGCTTTTAAGTTACACATTTTGAGTCTTCTATCTTTTCAACATCTGGTTCTGAAGGCTTCTGTGCTCTATGGATATGCACAATCTCTCTTTGTTCTTCTGGATGAGCAAATAAATGGATAGCACAGAGAAATCCCATTTTCCCTTCCCTCTATTTTACATCTGTCCCAAAGAAAGTTAGATCTCTCTCCTAAATCTGAAAAGACTGCTGGGTCCCCTAGAACTGAAAGGGACTGTAGAATTGTATAAGTTATTAAGATGGTCTCCATTTCTTCCTAAATAAAGCCTGAAATTACAACATGAAATGTAGAATGTAGAAGCCTCAGTGAGAACATCATCCAAAACAAACATTCCAGACACATGCCTCCAACTATGGATGCTTGATGGGTAAGGTCATTTTTCCCCAGGGTCTTCCTAGGCTACATTGATTGTATCACTTTCAATATCTCTTCTTTGGTTGTAGATGACTCAAGAGATTTCTCTCTCTATGTTGCCTTGCTTTGTCAATTCCAATTTATCTAGATATTCTTTTTCCTTTTTTCACTACAACAAAGGTTTGTGATCAATAGAAAGTCTAATAAAAGCCCTAGAAGGTACTTCAAGCCCTCGCCTCTTGGGTACATGCAGGAATGCTATCAAACAACTTGACTGGTTGGCAGGTACCATCTATACCCCGGATTTACTAAGCATTCTCATCTCTCTCCTAGCAGTGTCTTTGTTTAATGTTTTGTTTCTTCCCCTCCTCATGCTCTTTATGTTTTGGGGAAAAATAATTAGTTTATCTAAGTGTCTGGAGAACAAGCCAATGGCATTTTAATCCTTGGAGAATACCTTACTTTTTCATTCCCACAATTTTCATCTCCCCTAAGAAAGAGCTAAAAATCTGAATTTAGACTGAGACCTGAAGCCAAAGAAAAGTTTTTGACTTTTTTTCCAGAAAAAAATAGAACTGATGTTCTTTTTGAACAAGCTGTCATAAAGCTAGTGACATTTGACCAAAATTGATTTAAATGAAAAAAGAGTAAGAACCTCATGTTAAAACAAAAGAAAATTAAACTAATATTACTCTCTTTACCTTCAATCAGAGAAAAAAAAAGCACACATGGAATTTGCAGTTCTCACCTGCTTCCTATAATCATGCAGATTATGCTTCCATTCCTGTTCTCATTTCATATTACTTAAGCTTTTAAGGAAACAAAATTTATTGGTTTATTACTATTGAAAAGATGTAATTGTGAGGCTAGGATAGCAGTAGGAAAGAGAAAAAGCTATTATGCACTGTGGCTTCGAGATCCGTTTGCTGGATTTTGTCTGGGAGATATGTAGTACCAAACTATGTATGAGACAGCCAAGGAAATGCTAGTGGGAGGGAGTTCTGTCCAGCACTGTTTGTTAGATTATTTAGTCTTCACACATTTAAAGTGGAAAGTGTAAATGCCTTCTTTGTTGCTGGCCTTAACCACTGATCAATACCGACAGCTTCTTATAAACAATGCAGTCAACAAAGAAATGTAATCTTCCTTCTCCCAGGGTAGTTAAATCTTAGGAAAAAAACCAAACAAAAAGTTAAATTATGTGTGTGTGCATGAGTTTCTGTAAGACAGAGAGAGATAAAGACATTAATTGTGTTCCATTCATCCATCACCATTGTTCTTTTACCAGTGGCTGGCAATCAGGACAATCTGTTTTGATCTTCTCCCACCCCTCTTGCTGTGACTGACAAGTCTCATCCTGTATGATACTGGCTCCCCACCAGTCAGAAATTATTGCAATCTCCGGTGAAGTTCTTTGTAGCTGGCATGCTCAGCTATGCTTGCCTACATCTGCTTTATTACCATCAGTGACATCTTTCATGTACCTATACATACATAAGTTTGTAATGATTTCAAACTCTATTTTCATTTCATGCAAATCTTTTCAAGGTGTCCATTAATGAAAAATCTTTTGAAAAGAAGACAAGATTTTTTATGTAAGAAGGAGTGCACAGTTCCACTTCTGAGCTGCTTGGGTCAACTCTGCACTAGTAAACTCTACAAAGTGTGCAGTGCCTCATGATGGTGCCTCTTGCCTAGGTGTCTTTCAATCTAGTCAATTCTATGTTATCTATGATTGCATAATTTCTCATTCAGGTCAGCTGTCAACATGCTTTCTGGTACTGGCCCATGAAACTAAGCTCTCTGCCAGACAGTGCTCATGAGCATGTCAAGATCATCACAGTAACTGGTACTAATAACACAGATCAAATAGAAGCCTGAACTTCTGTTTATTGCACCTAGCTTTTCATAACAGGGCTTTTTTCCTATGTGCTTTTCTGACTCCAGACCTGACAAACTGTTTTAACCAAGGTTCCCAAGTGAATATTCCCAGGAGTCTGCAGATAAAGCCACCAATTTCTGACTGCTATCCAGGAAGCATACTAAGTTAAATGCTTCCAGGTGTTCAGTAGCCATTCCAAGATTTTCTACATGCCTTTATTTTTTTTGACCAAAGGTGAAAACTCTAGGATAATACTGGGCAAACATTACTGAAGGGTAGATGAAAAGAACATACCAGACTCTATGACAACCCCCCCTCAGTAAAACAGATTATTCATTACTTAAAACATTTGCATCCTTCAGAAAAGCATGAATTGTGGTAAGTATTTAAGATTTTTACTGAACTCACAAAGTATGCTAGTGTTTGTCGCCTCATATTTCAACTGCAGTGACTTCTTCATATTCCATGAATTCAACTTATAGAAGAGCTAATATGTTCTACATTGACTCTAATTCTGTCAATTATGTGATTAAGTAAGGTTAAAATTATAAAATAATTAGTATCATTTTTGCTTTAGGAGTTAAATGTGGAGCATAGGAATAAGACATGTAGAGATGATTTTTTCTTTCCACCAACTGGTAAAAGCCAGAAAGCAAGTTGGTATCTTAGGTAGCTTGCTTAGCTGTCTAAGTAAGACAGAAGGGGTTGTTACTAAGCTGTGACTAGACTCTCCTAGAAAAAGAAAATCTAATATCTTGCAAAAGATCTAGTAAATGTGTTTGTTAGGTGGCCCTGCTAGACAGGGAGGTTGGAGTTACATGATCCTTGAGGTCCCTTCCAACCCGGGTCATTCTGTGATTCTGTGAAAATCACTCTCCTAAGTTATGAGAAGGGAGATGAAGCTGAGGAAGTTGCTGTTTTCTGGTGGAAAAACAAGGAACTAGCTTTCCATGTCACAGGAGAAGTAGTGGAAGCTTTTTCTTCACTCGCCATAAGTAAAGTACTCAGTATAACTGTTAAGGCTCTATTGTCAGTGAAAAATCGCAATAACAGGTAAGCTGACCAGTGAAACATGAATTTGCAGAAGAAAAAACTGCTAATTAACAGCTGACTATAGTTGTCTTCCAGAGGGATTACAGAGAACCCTGAGAATGGAATAATGTTAAAATTTAATTTTTCTTAGGTTATTTTTCCCCTTCAAATTCCATTCAAATTTTATTCAAGTACAAGGTGTATTCTTTCTATAAACAGTAAAACAACTGCCCTGAGAGCAAGAGGGATGGCGTTCTCAAAAGTTTATAGCAATTCTTCACTAACTGTCCGGACATCTGATAACCTGAATATTTATGATGATCAAGAAAATCCAAGTTCTTGGACCTATACAGTAAATGCACTTCAAATATAGGGATTCTTGTTTCTTCCCAAATAAAATCACATTGGTTCTGATCCAGGTGTTCCTTGTTGGCCTTTAAGTGAATTCAGCTTCAGTAGCCATGTTTAGACCAAAAAATCTGGCTCTAAACTCAGAGTTAAAAATAGCACTAAAAAATCCATCTTCAGCTTCATATAAGGGTTTAGGAAGATTCTAAACAACAGGAAGCACCTCAAAATAAATGTCTTGGGCTAAGTGTGGAGAACAGCACTACTCAAGTCCACTACCCAAGCTAGAAAAGACAACTATTTGTCTTTTAAGAATCCAGCAAAAGCCTGAGACTATCACTTGGAATAACTTTCACTTGGCATGTAGCTCAGTGTTATTATGCTTCAGATAAGCAAGTGCATGAAAAACAGACAGTGGCAAATAGACTGAGGAGGGAAGTGTTAATGCAGCATGAGATTGTGATGTACAAGAAAACCATTTGGGTTTTTTTTCCCTTGATTGGAGGATGCCTATTTGCCATCTGTGATTTGATCTTAATTTATTGTGATTGCTAAAAGTGGAAATAACAGAAAAACATTTCAGCTTGTTTACTAGCTAATGAAAAATACAATTCAGTATATATAGCTGGTTCACTGCACTTTTGGATAAAATAGGATATTCTCTCTCCCAGACTCTCCCTCCCCTCCTTCCTTCCTTCTTTCTTTCCTTGCTTCCTTCCTTCCATTCCCCCTTTCTTTTCTTTCTTCCATTCTCCCTTTCTTTTCTTCCTTCCTTCCTTCTTCCTTTCTTTTCTTAATTCTCCTTACTTCTTTCCTTCCCTTCTTCCCTCTTTTTTCCCTAATCCCTTCCTCCCCTCCTCTCACCCTTACTCCCTTCCCTTGTTCCCTTTTTCCCTTCTTCTCTCTTCCCTCTTTCCTCTTTTCCTCCTTTCCTCTCTTCATTCTTTCTTTTTCTATTCCTAGTAATCTGAAGAGCCCTAATACAACTGAAAAACTCAAGAACTCTTAAAGTATTGATTGTGATGTCAAAAAAAGTATAAGCCAGTGGAATTTTACTGTAAGGTTGTATTCTCTGGAAAAATGAGGATTTGTGGATTCAAAAGAGTGTTTATTCATTGAATAAAATCATTAGTATGGTTTATTTTGCTGGGAGCCTTCAAATAATGTAATTGCTGGACCCTTCGTTTAGGTGTCTTTTACTCATTAACAATGGAATTAAAAATTAGCTTGCTTCAGAATATTGGAAGTGAAATACAACTCAGAGTCTTTATCTTTCTGCTGTATTGTCATTGCTCAAAACTCACTAAAAAATGAGGATTTTGGACTATGACTGTTCTCCAGAGACACCAATTTCAGTGAAGATGGTGGTATATCTGATATATAACCTCAAAGATCATTGATTTTCTGATAAAATTTTACAATTGATCAATCATACCTAAGTAGGTCAGGAATGGGAGGAACAGACTAGAAAAGGGTTTGCATACTGTTTAAGGCTAGATGGCCTGCATATTGCTCTGTTGGAATTAGTGGTCTAACACAATTTCAGTGCCAAAAGGCCGTTGTGGAATGGGGTCTCAAATGAGTACTGAAGTATATGGACTAGAGAGCAAAGAGTACTGAGTTCTGCTGCAGTTTTGTTGTTTGTACAAATTTCTATGGTAACCTCAAATTTGTTACACCATTTCTAAAATTTAAGGATTGCATCTGGAAATGCATGCTCAAGGAACTTATAGAGAACATCATCCTCTTAAAAGTTAACTTTACTGCATCCAATGAAGGAAATACTGAACAGCAGGTATATTATTTTTAAAAGGGATATAAAACAATAGCAAAGCACTGCCTGATTATATTACAGTGTCTGTCTTCTCATGTATCAGCAAAAACTAGCACTGGAGTCTACCTAATTATCATATTTACAGTGGTACAGGTAGTAAAACAGTTATGTTTTGCATTGCTCAGGATGTTCAGGGTTGAAATAGATAAACTATGTGGGAGATTAGTAATAGGTAATTATTCTCTACTTACATATTCAGCTTCATATTTCTAAATTAAGGTAAGTGGGAAAAGCTTATAAAATATTCAGGGCTCTTTTATCTTTCCTCCTCCCTCTTATTAGAAACCGTGCATGAATTTGCATAGAATAAACTGAGCTCATAAATCATAGCAGAAACTGCGGGAACACTCTTTGTAAGTTATAATTTAAGGTTAACTGTAGCACATTTTGCTTACTGTATTATTAATGACTTTAGTTCACTCATGACAAGACTACATATTAAAAATTTTTGGTAGACAAAACTACAGTTCATAATCAATTTGCTTCCTAACCTTAGAAAGCCACTCACTGTGTTTTCAGACATCCAAAGAAGAAATTACCAGAAAAAGAAAGTAACATGTAACATGCCCCTCTTCTTCAGTAGCCCTGGATCATTTGGTCCTGAGCTTACATAGTCTGAACTGTGCCACATGTGCCACACCAGAGACTTGGAAACTCAAACCATTTTCTTCTGTAATTTGGAGCATATGGCTATGTGCAGAAGGCAAAATATCAGCAGGAACACCTGTAGAACTTCAGAACTGAATCTGTGATTTCTGCATGATTCCCTGTCTTAGCTAGTGTGGAACAGTGGATGAGAGTATGGCTGCAGTGAGCTAGTACCTTTGTATGAACCAAACCCTGTTATAAATTTGTGAGCAGTCAATGGAAATCCACAGGAATCCAAATTTTCTGAACACCGATGTTACCATGAGCAGCATGCTACAGCCAGGCCTCTCCTGTCTCCAGACTCTGAAGCCTCATGGAAAAGCAAGGTTAACGATTCACATGAATGAAGAGCACCCACAGAAACGGGTATACTATAAATGGCTTGATCTTGTTTGTGTTTGCTTCCTAGTCATGCTTAATGTTTGCTATCAGATTTTGCATCCATGCCCAGATAATCACTAAATCATAGGATGGCAGAGATTATAAGGGATGTCTAGAGATCATCTAGTCCAATTTCTATGCCAAAGCAGGATCACCTAAAAATAGGTTGGACAAGAATTCATCCAAACGTGTTTTTAAATGTCTCCAGAGAAGGAGACTCCACAGCTTCTCTGAGCAGCCAGTTTCAGTTATCTATCACACTCATAGTCAGGAATAGTTTTGTATTCAGACAGAATTCCTTGTATTACATATTGTTCCCATTACCCTTTGTCTTGCACCATTTGAAAGTCTCACTCTAGCCTGTTGAAACCCACGGTTGATGTATGTGAGCATTGGTAAGATCCCCTCTCAGTCGTCCTGCCATAGCTGTGGGAGACATCTGTGGTGCCTCCAGAGATCTCTGATCCCTCCAGTGGCTGTTCCTGGACCTCTTAATACTCTACCAACTCCATACATGCATACATCCATAGTACTCTCACAGAGGAAAATAGTAGGAGTAGAGATGGTTGAGAAGACCAGACTAGGCAAAGATATTGACTAGGCAAGAGGACAGTGGTCTACATCATCTTTCATAATGTCCATTTTATGATTCCTTTCTGACCCATGTTGCTTGTTGCAATCAAAGACTATACTGTGTATAAGCCCATAATTCTCATTTAGTACTAATTTTTCAGAGAGTGAAATCTTTGCTGTAGAACACTTCATATTGCTAATTTTTTAATTGTTTTTCTTTTTTAACTTAACATTATTTCTTATGCCTTCTTAAGAAAATAATTTAAAATGACTTAATACTTCAGTCATAAGAATTGTCTAACAAGTTTTATAGAAATGAAGAAATTAGTCTTTGATACCATCCAGAACAACAGGTTCCTGACATCAATCAAAATACTATTTGCTCCTTTGAATTTTAGAGGGAATATCCAGTTCATTTGATAAATCTGAAAGAAGAGAATATATACTAATTTCTGTTTGGAGATAATTTCTTTTATCAAATGGAAATCAAAATTTTATGTCCTTGAATCAAAATATTTTGCTTGCTATATTTACTTTAAATATAAAAGCAGATTATATTTTTTACAAAACATATACACTAGTAACAATTGATAGTTACTGTACTGATGTTTGGGTTTTTTTTAAAAATCCACATTTTCTATTGAAAGCAAAACTGCAGGAAAAGTCTTAAAAAGAAATGAAAAAAAATTAAACAGTAGGTTTTTATAATTTCTCCTTTTCATTCTGTTTCTTTAAAGAGGAATAGTTATGATTCATAAATTTCTTGGTTAAGTACATTTTCGAAAACAAATATTTAAAATGTCACATTTTGATGTTAACAAACTGGAAAATTCTTTGTTCCAGATAAGAAATTGCTTTTATTAAAAAATTAAGTGAAGTATTATAAAGAAGAACTGAAGGTCAAGACAAAACATTAATGTTTAAATACTTTGATAGACAGAAGACCTTTTTGTCTGCACATTTTAAATTAGGAAAAGAGCTCTCAAAATGCTGACTTCTAAGTCTTAGTTCAGGAAATATTTCATTATTTTTCTTTTTTTATAGGATATAAAAAATGTTGATTGTCTCTTATTTTTCTAGACCAATATTTTCTTCTAGAATTCTATTTAAATATTTGCTTTAGTTTTTTGGTGGATTTAATCACATGTTTCTGCAGCTTTTCTACATCTTTCTCATGTAACAATAGCACAGAGTAACCTATCCAAGTCACATGCTTCAAAATTGTTATTCCTTTATAGTGAACATAAGATTTAAGGTTATATAGCTTAGTTTCAAGAAAATAAATAAATAACTGAAAGCTTTCATCAATTACACCGGAAAAAATATAACTTACCACCAAAATAAAAATCATCACCCATCTGCAGAAAAGTTGTTTAATGTTTGTCATATAGAAAATGGACATCAAAGCATCAATTACACTTCAAGTAGATTGGAAATTGTAATATCTTTAATGTCTACATTCCAGAGGAAAAAAAAATGGTCTTTTGAATAAGATAAGTGTCCTTCATACAACACAAATAGAGTTGCAAGACTTTTTTTTTTTTGAGAGCATTTTTTTTCAGTTGGCATTTTTATTTTACCGAGGTGTGCTTGGGTTACTTAATTAGGCACCATATTTTTATATGAAGTTTTTCATACCACAGTATAATGAAAGAGGATGTTCAATAGTGTTGCCTTTTTAAGGTGACATATTGTTTTACCTGTTCCTGATTAATTTTTGCTGTATCTCATATTAGTGGTAAACACTTCTTCAATCACAGCTCCTCTGCAGAGTCAAGCAAGGTAAAGAATCTTTTGCATTATTAATTAGAGTGGTGTAACTTTTAAAATGTTCTGTCTCTAATCTACAGGCAATCACTGCTGTATTTTGAACTATACATTGATCCTAGAGTTATGTAGTCTCTTTACAGAGAAGTACCAGTTGAGATAGAATTTGAACAAAATTACCATAATATGGGAATAAGGTAGACTGTATTATTTTATACAGATTGTTACCTGGTACCAAAGAGAGAAAGGATTGCATTTATAAAGGACTATGGGAACAAGAGTGCTGTTGATTTATGTCATATAAAACCACATAAAATTGTAGAAATTTTGTTTTCAGCCTATTTATTAAATTGCTCCATAAACTGAACTCCCTGCATCTGTGGCAAGACAAGAAGATTATTAAAGAACCAAATATGTTGCCAAAGTTTTGTTAGTACTGGGAAGAGTAAATTACTTCTTTCTTCTGTCTGCTCTGCTGTCCTGAGAAAAATATTTACCTGGGCCAAAATTTTCAGTATTTTGATTAACAATCCAAAAATTATATTATATTGTATTTTTCCATTATCCCAATGTTCATTCAAATAAAAATTATGTGATTTTTTTTTACTGAAATGTGTTGATAAGATAATAAAAAAGAAATGCTTCTAGTCTGCAAATAATATTTTGAAGCAGATCTATTCAGAACTTCTTCAGTTCTCTGTCTTCCTCAGTATATTCACTATGATTAATTGCATAATAATAATGCTTGATAATATAATCACAGATCATGCAGTGAACAATAAAGATACTATATTACTGAAATGTTTAGCTGAATGTGTACAGTCTTAGGAAGAAGTGCTGTATTTTATTTTATTAATTTAATGAAGTATTCAATGTTGGAGGTTCTGGACTCTGATCTAGATAGACAGACATGCAGTGTGAATTGGCAGAACTTCAGCAACCCAAAAAAGGCTGCATCAATTTATTCTTGCATTAATAATGCAAAGGTACAAGTGGACCTGAGAATTAATAAGCTTAGGAAACTTTGGTACTAGGCAGTACCACAAGAAATATTCCAGCCTTTCCACCAGTGCTGAATGTAACTTGTAATAAGTCTTTTTTTTTCTGAGGTGTGTCTCCACAATATCCTCATAAATATGGCCCTCTGCATGTTTTATTATAGCAGGGAAAAACAATATTTAAATAAGGTTACAAAGACAGCTGTCAGAAGAATTAGCAAAAAGTATAGCATATTATCAGTTATATGTTGTGAAAGACCCATGATGGGGTCTATAGACATACCAGAGATTTCTCTATATATGAGGAGCATTTATTGAATCTCTATTTCAGGTATATATGCTTGTCTTCTTGTTTGTCCCAGAGGATTCTTACAAGTGATGGTTTATTCAGCCTAGAGAATTTAGGCGTTGGTAAGGAAAATTATTTGAAAAAACCTCTTTAGCATTACAGGAAAAATATAAATTTAGGACTCTCAGAGCCATTGTAGTGGTATGTCCTGACACTTGTCTTATCAAGTGACTTTACTGTGCCCCATTATATGGTAGTTGTACCAACAAAATTACAGTCACTCTCCATTAAATACCAAAGATGTAATTGGTAGTGTGCTTTTCATTCTCAAGGCAGTTGTCTAACCCCCTAAGTGGATAATTGTCTGTTATTACTTTTAAACTGTGAGTCTTTCATGATTTTATTACAAGTTTTTGAAATCCAAAATATTACAAAGTAATACAGGAGTGATATAGTTATCATTCTAATATAAAGAGGAACAAAATCCAGGAAACATTTGTAAATTGTGTCAAACTTTTAATAGAGTTATGTGTTTTTTTCATATCTCAAGGGTCTCCACCTTAAGATTCTGTGAAGGAAGCAGGATTTCAGATGAAAAAATATCCTGTTCTAATATTTCTTCTGATTCTGCAATGGATTATTACAAAAATATTGTTATCCAGAAAGAAATACTGCCTATTCTTAACTAGGTAGTCTGAATTTAACTTGCATACCATTGATTGGAACACAAGAGACCTCAACATAAGAAGCAGACTGGGGAATTTGTCAGACAATTTTATTCTAAGGTAAATTATTAATTACATGGCCACAAATATCATTACGAACAGAAAGGAATGCCCTACTACATCTGATGTTACACATTGTGTCAGGGCCTTTTACTGTGGACTTGAGTCCACAGCCCACTCTGTGATCTCTAAATCTATGGAATGAAAGAGTATTTCACAGCAGTACAAAGGAGTTCCTCTTTGTTCCTTTTATTTTTCTTTTCATTTAAGGTATAAACTAAAAATATATTCTTGCATTTTGTTTCATTCCTTCCAATATGTTTTTTCTGCAATAGAACACCACTCTCTTTACAATTCTGTTTTGTACTCCCTTTTCTGCCTATTGGAATGAACTGGTAGATCTCTCTGTCTCTGCAACTCTTTTTTGTGAAGTACTTTTTCAAACAATGTTCCCTTACAAGAGCACAGATGACACTCTATTGTAGGTGGTAGCCATTCAGGGATTCAACAAAACCAGAAGAATGTAACCAGTGTTGTAAATTAAGCTCCTTACATCAAAGGAGATTTCATATTGACTATTAATGTCAAGACTATTTTGAACTGTTCCTCTCTGTGTATTAACTCACTCATTTAAATAAAAACAGCTTCTCTTCCCTTCATACTTTCATTATTTGTTTGACTCTTTTGGAAAACTGTGTTAAATTCTAATTAGCCATGTTCACATTTTTCTTCTTACAGACTTTATGGGAAGAGAAGAGTTGTCTTGATTCCCTTTATGTATTTTTTTTTTTTAAGAAATAGGTGGTTGTACATTATATAAATTATTAATCCTCAACTGTAAGAAACTATCACCACCTGCTGCAGTATATTAATCTGTGAAATCCATGTATAGCTCAGCTGAGGCCAGAAGTTGCGTCAGGAAGTTGCACAATCATAAGACAAGATAATCATAAGGGCTAGAAGTGGCCCAGGCAGGTCAGCTCAAAGCAAATCCAACTAAAGCTGAGTATTCAAAACATTGTTGGTCACTTTTTGCTATCTCTAACAATGCATCATTATGGGAATCTCTTTTAGATTAGAAAATAATTACTTCTAGTAAGAACTTCCGTTAGTCTACCTGATGTCCTCTGATTCTCCTTCTTCCACTGTGCACCTTCAAGAAGAGTCTGGCTCCGTTTTCTCTACAGCCTTCTCCTGAGTAATTGTAAATCACCTAGAGTTCTCAGCCTTCTCTTAAGTGTGGGAAAACACACTTCTTTATGTATTCCAGACTCATGAACCTACTATTTATCAGTAGAATAGGAATAGGCACAATGTGAGGAAGCCAGCAAGAGAGATACGAGAAAAGCTACTTTTTTATTTTTCTGAAATCCAAGATTTCTTTATGAAACATAGTCACAAAAGGATGTACCACCTGGGTTTTACATTTTCAAGCAATACTTGACTATGTAAGAATGTGACAAGAAGCAAATGCAATTATTTTAGAGTACTATATAACAAAAATAAATAATACAGTGACTGCTTTCACTATTGCATTATCCTTTGCTAGAAATTTTTACTCAGGGTAATTTTTTCAGCATGGTGAGACTGTATAATTTTAGACATGTGGAATGGCTGAGGGAGCTGGATCTCTTTAGCTTGGAAAAGAGGAGACTGAGGAATGACCTCACTAATGTCCATAAATATGTGAAGGGTGAGTGTCAGGAGGATGAAGCCAGGCTTTTCTCAGTAACATGCAAAGATAGGACAAGAGGCAATGGGTGCAAGCGGGAACACAAGAGGTTCCAAAAAAATTAAAGAAAAAACTTCTTAACAGTGAACGTGACAGAACACTGGAGGAGGCTGTCCAGAGAGGTTGTGGAATCTCTTTCACTGGAGACATTCAAAGCCCACCTGGAGGCATTCCTGTATGACCTGGTCATACATTCCTGTATGACCTGGTGTTCCTGCTCTGGCAGGGGGATTGGACTAGAAGATCATCTGAGGTGCCTTCCAACCCCTTATATTCTGTGATTCTCTGAAACATGTCGTAAGAGTATGGAATTTATTGACATATTAGGTTGCGGTAGCTAAAGCCAAAAAAATATGGAAACAAATTGTGACAGTACTGGCTGCTAAGTTGTTGAACTTGGGCAGGTCACAGGAATGATAGAAGCTGAAACATTATAGCAGCAAAATAATAACTCTCTTCATTCCCTTCTTTTATGATAGTTTCTGACAATCACTGCCAGAGAAGAGATTCTAGGCTAGAAGAGCTCTTAATTTCATGTAGCAATGATAATCAATCCAGTTTTTCAGTGAAAAATTGCCAGCCTCAAGTCTGCCAGGGCAACACATGCAACTAGTTTGCAGTCTGTGGCTATGAAGGCCAAGGACTACTATTTATTCTGCCAGCTACCTGGCATGCAGGGACACAGCTATCAACAGAGTGCATACTTGCAGGACACATATTCATATACAGCATGAATATTTTACTAATGATCATTCACAGACTTGAATAAGTATACGTGTTATTCTCTTCCTGTGTTATGGCATTAAAGTGAAGAAATTCTTGGTTATTTTGCACATAAATGATGGTAACAATACTTGAATATATTCTACTGTGTATGATCTGTGTGTCAGGTACATACAGGGGGGAGAAGGACAATAATGCAGAGCTCACCTTATGAAAAACAAGCATGTTGACTTTAGAAAATCACAGCTTCTTTTACTTTTTTACTGTGTTTTCATGCAACTAACACATTGCTGTGTATTTTGCACATACATCCAACACCTCATGCATATACTAAGCCCTTCTGTCTGCTGAGTCTAATGAAAACATGCAGAAAACTATGGAGATGATTTAATCTCTGGTGGACAGCACATCTAAACATGAGCCTGGTCTTCTTCATGTTAGCCAGTATCACAAAAAGTTCTACCTTATTTTGGTTTCCTATATGAAATGTGGATCTTTAAATATTCCTCTTGTCAAGCATTGTTGCATGACAGAATTATCAAGAAACCCTCCAGAGTCTGACATTAATGATTTATGAATCTAGCTGAGCTCAGACACCTGGAAAATAAAAAGCACCATGGTTAGATCTTGCACAGTTTGCTGGTACACTAGTTATAATATTGTTGCCATTGAGAACCACATATGTAGTATTACTGTGGAAATAACTCCTATTTCTACCAGCCAATTTAATTCTAATCCTACTTATCACTAAAACCTCGTGATTTGTATCAAAGATAAGGAATGTAGCTCTTTATCTAGGAGACATTGCCTATAAACATATGAAAAATAATTCATATCAAAAATCTACTAAACCAAGAATAGTAGTTCTTTTCTATTCAGTCTAATGTTTCATATCATTGATAACATATATGTATCTGCAAAGTTTCCTGTCAAAACTCGAGCGAATTTTGTCACCTGCACTTTCTTGTTTTATATGTGTGCAGTGTCTATGGCAAGTCTTATGGTAGATCTGAGAAGTGGTAGACAGCTATGGTTAAATCATGCCAAGGATCAGCCCCACAATTAAACAGGCTAGACAAGTTCTATGTGAGATTTAAATGAATAACGAGAAAATACGAGAAAAAATGTTTTGTTTTATTTAAATATCTAAGTTGGTGAGTTTTTAATAAGAATATTTTCAGAACTCATATCTGAATATTATTTGAAACAATTTTTTTTTCAAGATCTCTGTCCATTTATGCTTTGAAGAAAAATTATTATAGTAATTTCCGGTACTCTCTTCTGGAAAATATCTCATACAAAAATTATTGTAATATAGATAAATGCCTCTGAAATTTTCCACTGTATTTAGGTTCAGTTTACAGGCGAGATGTGCACCCATATTTTCTGTCTTCTTGTATGGTGGTTGCTGATGAAGAAAAGCTATCCTTGACTTCTCTCATTGAAAATGGTTTGTCAAGATCTATATAAGTATCCTTTTTTTGGCTACCCAGAAATTTTAGAAATTGATCAGGACACAGATTGGGAAACTGCTCATTTACAGAATGCATGCTGCTGTCTTTTCAACCTACAAGTCATGAGCTCCCAGGAAACTCCATTTTTACTGAGTACTCAAATTCTTTCTGTCTCATGAGAGCACAAAAGAACCTGAGTGATCATTGCTTCTTTGAAGAGATGATCAGAAAATAATTCAAAGATAGTTCATATTTTTGCAAAAGCATCATATTCATACAGTAAATTTTACACCTCTGTCCACCTTTGACTTTTATTTTAAGATTTTGCACCAGATGCAAAAGTTCTGGGAACTTTACATAGATTACATGACTTTGCCAGACAATTACTTGGGGTGGTAAGGAAGATGGCAATGATAATACTTATGATTTTCTGAAACAGTTTATAATCATCTTCATATATGTGTGTAAATCAAAAAGAGTTGAATGTGCCTATGGAGCCTAAACCTGTGTTCTGGCATAATTCTTTTTCAGAGGACTCATAGTACATTGGAGATTGTGTGCTGATTCCTTGTCTGCTCATTATGCAGATGCTCTGAACCTATTTTGATCTTAAAAGGATCCTGGAACTCACACTTAGACTGTAAAAATTAACACTTTCAGTGTGACTATACCCACTTCAAGCCTTAAATGTCAGCCAAGATGACAGCTACTACATAAGTGGGGATTGAAACAAATAACTTTTGGAATGATAAAATAATCTTCACAATTCTGAATAAACCAAAGGATTTTGGAGAACTTTGAACAAACATGCATGCAGTGCTCCAAATAGTTATTTGAGACCAAACTAGATGGGAGAATTTCATTCCCAGTTGCAAATTTTTCTTACAAGATAGGAATGAAACTTAAAGTTACTCTTTTTCTTCTCTTCAATAAAGCTATAGTTTTAATGATATGTTTTGTATATATATCTGCATTTTTCTGAAAATTACTCCTTAATGGTTTTCAGTCTTTTTGGAAAATACTCTTCTCATTCAATATAGAATATTTCATCCACACTTTTGTGTAACACTTAACTAATTAGTTAATTAGATAAAATTTTACCTGAAAATGCAATTCATGTCTACAAATGCAGTATTAAAAGACTGGGACTTGGCACTATGACAGTTTCCTAGCACAGAAGAGATCAGTTCTCAGTGGAACAAAACACTGGATGAGATGATTCATGTAAAGTAGGCATTAAGAGAGCAACATATGTCTATGCGGGCTGATTCACTTGCAGTCAAATTAGAAATCTCAATCCACATCTGTAAGGTTCAATTAAGCAATTGGTTTGCTGTACACAGCCATGGATATCCACAAGAGTAAGACAGGAAGAGTCAGCATGAATGAGTCCTCTACAGTGTCCCTTCTGAAAAAAAAAAAAAAATTATTTCCATTTGTCTTTACCTTAGAAGTCAAATTATTCTTAATTAGTTACTTCTGTATATAGTATTTATATGTGAGCTTTTCCCATGTAATATTCTGTTCAGATTTAACTCAAATTTCTATACTTACATAGACACAGAATGAAGACCAAAATGTGAATTGCCTCACATATCAACGTCCTTAAAACCTAGCAAAGATTTTCCTTGCATAACATAAAAGCAACCAAACAACAAACAAACAAACAAAAACACCAGAAAGAAATAAACTAACAGAAAACAAGTAAACTGTTGATTCCCTGTTTATTGGAAAGAAAAAAATTATTCAGATCCTGTCCACACCTTAAACTGAAATGTTTCACCAAGACTCACCAAGTCCTAGTTACTTTGCTAGTCAGAACAGATTTGTTGACCTTTCAAATTTCCAAAATAATACAAGAAAAGCCAGTAAATAGATAAATGAACTAATGTCTTTCCCATCCCTTTTTACAGAAGGTTTAAGACAAGTTACCTGCATAACAAGTCTGCTTTTAGCAATTTTATGTACGTTTAGACATTTACATTGTTTCAACTTTACATATGTTAGATTGTTTTAATGTCATCAGTCCCTCCTTCTGTAAATTCCAAAATGACTCTTGTTACATCTTCTTATAAATCCATCACATTAAAAATTCTTTACTATCCACTGCAAAGTGGAAAGAGATTCTTCACAAGAGTCATAGCTATTCACATTTTTATCTCAATCCCAGTTCTCTGTAGTTACTTCTTCACTGCTAGAAAACATTGGGATCTAGAAATCTGGAGAAATGTTTACTCAGTCCTAATCATGAGTGTGGTTCAGTGTCTGAGGTCCCCAAATAAATCAATAGCACTGGAATAGGCAAGTACCCTCTTCTGGGCCTTACATACTTCAGGACAGTGAAAGCAAGGATGAAGGAGCCCTTATTGGTTGCCTTTCCAGCATGAAAAATCAAAAGCAATTTGTCCATATTAGTGAGCTTAGTCTCTGTCTGATTATCTAGTGCCACAAAGATGTGACCCATGCCTATGCCTCTGATTTTTAATAAACACATTTGCTGGGTCCAATAGTTTGGCAATTTGTACAGAAAATTAGATGTAATTTGCCCTGAATGCCACTGGTTTCATAGATAGTTCTAAACAATGCCTCAAAGCTCAGCAAATAACTTCAGCATCCCTGCAACTGAATCCAGTTGGAGACCAGATTTCACTGCTGGAGCCCTCTGGTGACTGCCACAAATCCAGCCTCTCCACCACCTTAAAATTCCATAGTCTTAGATTCATCCCCTTCAGCCTTCCTTCACATTCTTCTTCCCTATCCTATTACTTCTTTTCTCTCTTCCCATTCTGCCTTTGGAATGTTTGGTATAAGGAGTCTATTGCAATAATAAACAGACTTCCTTTCCCCTTTGAAATCAATGGGATCAGAGCAGATTCTCCATGAAGCAGCTTTGCAGTGAAGGTCTGCACATGTGCTCTCAGCTATATATGTGCCTGTCCTCCTTTTCCCCTCCCCTAGCATTTCCAGAGGTGACAATGGATTTGTAAACTGCCCTGAAATCATTGTGTCATTCTTACTGTTGGTTGTATGTCGGTCTCCTTCTACCCCCTGTTGTCTAGTAAAGGATCCAAATGGCTGTTACCTGTTTCATTTAGCTTGATTAACCAGTGGAAGCCACTGGAGCTCTGAAAAAGCCCCCTTATAGGTCACATTCAACACTGTCCCCAAATAAAATTAAATTAAAAATTAACTACTGTGTAGAAAGTTTCTCTGAACCTTCCTATATTCGTGTGGGGTATTTGTGATCTGTTCTTTCACTCCTGTCTATTATTTTTTTCCCCTTCTTCTTTTTCCTAACTCTTCATCACAGTTTCATTTTCCTGGTGGTTTTTTTTGCATGTTTGTTTTGATGTTTTTTCCTCTTTTCATTCATTTCAGTGTCTTTTCTTTCTCTCCCTAGTCCAAGACTTTAATTTTTGTGTTCCCCTATCTCTAGCAACAGAGATACTTCCCCATCACCTCAAAGAGCAGGGTACTCCTGCATAAAATGATAAATTTCTCTGGGCGGTGTTCCATCAGATTTCTGCAGGAGTTTAAAAAGAAATTACCACAATAACACAAATATTAAGAATAAAAAGACCATCTCACAAAGCAGACAACTTTTAATCTGAAATAATAGAGTTAAAGTCTCCTAAAAGTGGCACTTTATGCAACAGGAGCCCCACAACATTTCTGTAGTACTGAATAGATGGGAAGAAATAAAAAGACACCTCACCATTTTGTAGGTAATTTTTTTTTCCTGTAATTACCATCAACCTACTATTAGGCTTCAAGGACAAAAATAACTCTTAGACTGTCTAGGTATCAGATCAGAACTAGTGCTTTTCCCCCTAGCAGCAATTTGGAAAGATGATTCCTCATGACACCTGAAGTCTATAATTGTCAGATCACTCATTCCTATGGAGAAGTCCAGGCAGGTGGTATCTGCCCTGTGATTATTTCTGTTCTTTCTTTTACCTATTTTCCACACCATGCCCAAATGCCAGATGTGGTATAAAGGAATATCTGTATTTTGGGGACTTAAAAAGAAGGTATTGGAAAGGGTTAACTCTATCTGGACTGGTGCAAGCTATGACAAGTTCAGTGTTTAAAGTCTCCTTTCCAAATGGTTGCTGTGTGGTTTTTGTGATGTGTAGAGGCCCCAGGTGGGAGATGGGTCCTCACATGTGAGGTTCTGTACAAACACATTAAATTCCCTGACTTGAAATCTTACAGTGTAAGTAGAGAAGACCAGGGAGAGGCTGGAGGGTAGAGGCAGAATGAGCACAATTTTTGTTTTACAGCAAACAGCTAAATTAAATGGTGTCCCCAGTGGGCTGAAAGAAATCTGAGGTAGAAATGGACATTGAACATCGATTACCTGAACCTCAGTGTTTTGCTCATAAAGCAGTTTAGTCTTCAGGCAAAATCTAGCCTCAGGTTTGATCTTTCAATAACATTCTTTACTTTCTTATCATTTTCAGAAGCAATGGGCTTTCATGCTGGTGCATTGTAAGGTAGACCAGGCACAAAGGAAGAGCAATTCGCTGCCTATTCATATGCAGCAGTCTCTTGTGCAGAGCACAGCAGGTATATAACAGCTACCTAGCCATACTATTAAGAATAAAGAACACAGTGTTTAGCAGATACCTGGGCAGAATGACTAGCAGGTGGGGTCTAACCTTCATTCTTGAACAGAAGTGTTATCAGATTTTTAATGATCACAGAGTAGGTAAAGAACGTACACAGATTCCCTGTCTCTTTTTCTCTGTCTGCATCTGTCTATGTGGGTATAAGATCAAGTCTGGCTCTTGCAGCTGGGCTATGCCTAGAAGAGTAGAATAAGTGATCTGCTAATGGAGGATAGTAAAAAGCTCCTCAAGATCAAAAGTTAACAGACTCTGCCTTTTCTTTCTTTTTTCTCTTTTTTTTTTTTTCTCTTTCAAAGAAAAGAAATGGGGTTCTATTCTCAGCTTGTTGAAGATGGGTGATTTGTCTCATAATTGTGTTCGCTGACTGCAGCAGATGGATTCATTACTAGGGCTGGTCAGAAATCTTTCAACACAATGTGTTTTTTTGTATGTGTGTGTGAAAATGTTGAATCATCAAAACTGAAACTTCATGAAGATATGGCATTGCCGAGGAAACTTTTGTCACAGAAATTTTTTCAGCTCCTCACTGGGGCTTGTGATTAAAGCTGCAGAAAGCACAAGCTTCTCATCTAGAGGTAGAAGATAGGATATCAGGACATGGAGGTTTGAGTTTCTTTTCTGCCTTTCTGCCCGTTCTGAACTGTTTCCTATATGAAATAAGGATAGTTTGATAGTTCACCATTAAATTATTCAGCACATCTCTTTGTGTATGTTTGTGTACACAGAGCAGAAGAGCTTTGGCAATAAGGATTGAGAGAAAGATGATGATATACTGATCACTGTTAAGTGAATGCAGATCATATCCCCCATTAAAATCACCATATGCCTTTTTAGAGTCAGAAAAGCATTTGTGATCTCCGGAGGGAACAGCTTGCTCATGGCACCCAAATCCACCAGATCCCATTCCCTTTGTTTCAATCAAAATCACCAAAATAATCCATAGAAAAGTCTCGAAGGCAAAGTATCTTAGCTCATGGCTACAGATGAAGAGTAACATTTTACAAGGAAAGGAAGTCATAAACCTGACTGTGTTTATACCCCATAAAGACTTTTCCCCTCTGTCTGTTGGTTTAACTTGTACATAAACTATTGCTGATTGTACTGCTGCATGACGTACTCTGTACATGAAGAATTTTGTCTTGGACCTCTTCAGCAAATGTTCAGTTTAGGCTCTAATCAGCACAGAGAGAGATGCTTTCTACAGGAGCTGCAGCCAGCAAGAGTCCCAGGACACCAAATGTCTTTTTTTCAACAGGGCAAGTCAGCTTGCTAATGGGCAAGAATTTGTCCCTGAGGTCTCAGCATATGCTAGCCACTTAAATGACAGGCCCACTATGGCAATGGGAGGTATAAATCAATTATACTCTCTTGTCATTGGAAACAATAATATAAAACAAATAAAGGACCTCTGAGCAATAGAACATGAGACTGGGATTTACATGGAGCAGAGCAGACAGGAAGAGATGGGAAAGATGTCAAAAAGCCTTTCCTAAAAATAGCATGGAAGTCAATAAAAAGACATCTCAGTAATGGCATAAGAGCAAAAAGATCTAGATGAAGTTGAGAGCAAATATAAGGAGAATTTCACCAAAGCAGAAATACAAATATACACAAATTACTACAAAGGTCCATCCTACCTAATAACAACCCTACCTGTTCCTTTGATTTTTAGTTCAAGGCCAGTCTTAGTGCAGTTGAGAATTTTCCATGTCTAGACTATTCCATTCCTCCTGCAGTAACTTTCTTCTATCTTAGAAGAATTTTCTGTTTAGGATAATATATCCCTGAAATATATAGTCAGAAAATGTCCTTGCAGGATATATCTGATATGTACCATTACTTCCTGGACAATTCATAATGTGTGAATTGTATCAAAATTATCACCTAAAATGATTTATACACTGCAGTCCACAGAGGTCCTCATGGCTGTAACGTTATTTAAGGTGAATATACTAATGGTTCTTAAATTGAATTACAAATGAGGTTTGCCTCCTGTACAGTTAACTTCCGCACCTTACAAATTTTTGAGACTCTGTCAAAAAGTACATTCACTAAATCATGAAAATTACAGGTCCACCTTTTATGGTTTTTGTGTTTTCCACATTTTTCCACATTTTTTTTAAATTCAAAGACGATTCATCCCAAAAGTATGTGAGGCAAGTTATACAGAGTTGCTACAATGGTTTTCTTCTTACAAAGTAATAGATAATGTGCTAACCTGTGAGTCCTTATTACTATTCTGTCATAGCACTTTGGATATTTTCTTGCTTACAGGGATGTACATGTTTATACAATGGAATAATAACAAAATTTAAGTTTTCATGGTCCAGCCTTTTGATGTTCTCTGAATGAGCTTAAATCACAGACAGAGAAATACTGTTCTTTACCCTTTACCATAAAATTAATGCAGGATTCTCTCCCCTCCCTTCTCTCTTGAGATTTGTTTTTACAGCCAGGTCCAAATTTAAATGTCATGAGTTTCATCCATGTTATCTTTGTGCTATCCCCTTTACAGTTAAGGGTGCCTTCTAAAGCCTGATTCTCCTCCATCATTTTATGTATTTATTTTTGTCAAAAACTTCTGACTATAGTCTGCCAGGAAAAAACTTTGCACTATTTGATCACTCCTTATTTGCATTTTTAAGAGTCCTCATTAGACAGAATCTGAACTAACTAGCCAAGCATAATAAGAAACTCTTGTTTTCTATTTTCAGAACTATGAAACTAATGGCTAAAACACTTCCAGAACAATTAAGTATTAAGAAAAACACTGTATATTAAGATTGGCAATAGGGCAGTTGCTATAAATCACTGCAATAATGACTCGCAGCTCAAAATGTTTAAGCAGATAGAAATTTAACCTGCTCTCTGTTTCTGTGATTAACAAAAAAGAGATATCTCAGGGATAGTTTCTTAAAAAAGTTAATATTATGTAGATGAAGTTACTTGGGTTTTGTTGGGTTGGGGTATTTTATAAACTGTCCCTGAAGACAAATAACTTGAAATTGCAGCTACAAAATTTTCACTGTAGTTATAAAGTGTATAAATGTATGGGTTAAATATCAGTGAAAAATTGTGAATTGTAAGCTTCTTTACCTAATCTTTTAAACCCTTGAAGTGTTTTGTTCCCCTTGATTTCAACAGACATTTGGTGCCTAAGTCACTTCGAAGTCACAAATTTTAGGAACGTGATTCAGTTTCCCAAACATGGATCTCTTCTTTTAGGTATCATGTTATGGCCCTTCTTTCTAGGTACTGCTGTAAAGTGGATAAAAAGGCATTAGATATCTTTATCAGGTAGATGATTTTTACCTCAAGTTATTTCAAATCCTCTTCAGAACTTTGTTTAGCATTAATAGTTATGGAATTTTTTAAGAACTGCTGTCACTTTTTTCTTCGACAAGTAGAATATGTGATATATTAATTGACCAGCACACTTCAGCAAATGCATCCATTTTGAGAAAGTACCTTGGTAAGACTGTCATTACAACAGAGTAATTTCATATAACAGATTGAGTGATTAATGATGGCAAGTAGCCAAATGAAAAGTGAAAGTAATTTTGTCAGGAGTTTTCAAACTAATTATTTTTTACTGGCATTTAGAACTTCACAAACAGTCAGAAATTAGCAAAAATAAAATCAGGACTTCCTATTGAACATTAGCAGATGGTCTAAGTACCCAGTCAGTTTGGAAGAATATTAATGATTGAAATGGGTTCTGCTGGAAAAGTTTTCCTAGGAGTAATTTCCATAGCAGAATAAATGTAACAAGCTAATATTGGGAAATATAAATAAAAACTGCTCTTCTTTGAAAGTCTTAGAAATTTTTTTTTTTTTCAGTCCAGCCCCCCTCAAAAGGCTGTTGGTATATTTGGATATTTGGTTTTTATTACTATCTTTATGTACTCCAATATTCATACCCCCTATTCAACAAACACATTTACTTATCAAATTAAAATTCAAATCAAAGTTCATACTTTTTGTTTTCAGTTTTTAGAAGATAAATTGCAAAAAATCTTGATATGTCATCTGCAAAAATAAGTGGAACTAAATATTATTTACTAAAAATTTATGACGATTCTTCAGCTTTTATTTCCAACTTCTCCTTTCTGAACTATTGATTTACCCAAGCCATCTAGGATTAGGCCTTTGTACAATGATCATGTGAATGGAAAATTTAGCTTCTGAAAAGACACATTATTTAATTACATCCATTGATACTCCAATTTTAGTTAAGACTGTAATGAACCTAACAATATGCTTAAAGTTATGGAACTAAGTAGAGATATCGTTATAAAAATAATGAAACTCCCTAACCACTCCATAATAAGACCATGTATAAGTGTTCTTAAAATGTGGTCCTGTTATCTAGTTAAGCACCAACAAAAGATGTAATATTTTAAAATATCTTTTAATCTAGAAATATTATCGTTATATTAAATGCCTAGCTATTTTAACATATTATTAAAAAATACATTTGGTCTTGTTTTGTACCTGTGTTTTCTTTAACATGTTTTGGTTTTCTTTATTAGTATCTTTGTAAATTGTAAGATTCTTCAAAATAAGTCAGCATGAAAAATTCTTTAAAGAAGTTCAGGGTACACAGTAACATAGTTAAGCCACTGATCTTCAGAAACATTACCTTCAAGATTGAACTCAGCTCTGTGTTACAATAAAAAGAAGAGAGTAATCTTTTATTTGTTTGTTGGTAAATAAGGGAGATGCTTTTCCTTTTTTTTTTTTTGTGATCAAGCAATAAAACATTCTCCCCTCTGTCATGATTAGTAACTCTTTCCTGCTCCACAACTGCACCCTTGTGTTTTTAATACCCTTTCCTGTTAGGTTAGTGTGGCCCTTGTCTCTTCATACTCTGTACTCTTGATACACCTTTCTGCTGGCTTTCAGCATACTTTTATTATTTTTGGGCAGCTCAGCAGCAACCTGAAGCAAACTTTGTGTGTCTGGCTGCATCAATCACTCCAGTATTGAAATGAGCATAAATGGGAGTTTAATAAAGCAATTCCAAAGAGCAACTAAAGCCTGAATTTGAGTTTGGATTTGGAAATGAAAGGCTCATGAGTGAGCACATTGTACTTGCCCATTACACTGCCTGCTAGGAGGCAATAACTTTCCCAAAACTTGCTTGATGCAGCCAAAAAAACAATGACGCAGAAGCAGTTGTGTTTGTTTCTTATCAGCAGGAATCCTATTGCTGTAAGCTCCACAGTGTTTTGGACTCTAGCTCTACTCATCAAACCATTTCTCTTGCTCCACTCGCCAAGCAGCTTACAGAACGCAATTTACTATTGCACAGGCATTTGACTGTAAACAATTATGAAACTCAATGTCCTGTAGCTTGCAGGGGAAAAAATGCTTCCCAGACTGGCTGAGTTGATAATCAGTGACTTTTACAGTGGAAAACTCTAGTTCTCAAGCACAAAATAAGCACTTTGAACAGTTACCCATCACTACGTCCACCAAAAACTTTCTCCAATAAGGAGATTGTTCCTTGTACAGGGTCTGGCAGATGCTTAGATCCAAATGCTAAGAAAGAACTGGCACTGACTTTTCACTGGTCAGTTTGACCACTGCTGTCTAAGCAAATGCAAGAAAACATGTCATGCTGTGTGTTTTTTTTGAAGTTGTTGATGAGAGCTAAACCGTGGTGGGAGGCAAGTGAACAAGAAATGTGGCATTATTCAGATAGTCCATGTGCTTGGAGTGTACAAAACAGTGCATCAAAGATGTGATTCAGGCAGTTAGGCTTTAGGCAGCATGGAAGCTTCATTCCAAGAAATAAGTGTCTTAAAAAAACTGACCAGAAATCTGCAGGGTTTCTGACAACAGCACAAAGTTTATGCTGACAGTTTTGTGGGAAAAAGTGGTGATCCATCATCTGATGCAAGGCACTAAGGCAAAACTTAAAAGTCTTTGCCTTTAATGTCATGATGTCTTTGGAGCCCACAGCCTTTTACTGTGACAAGAAATGATCTCCTGTGCCAGACCAGCTGCATTATTTGTTTTCTTTCCAAAAAATAGTATTGCTTATGGTTGCCAGACATGAATTTGTATAGGTATTGCTTAATGCATTTCAAAATGTTATTCTTATCACTGGGCTGTAAATACTCATGTTTTACTAAGTGACCAAATATAATCTCTGGGGATGAAAGGAAATTCTGCTATCATCTTAGGGGTGAAAATCTTATGTTGCTTTAATCTTTTACTCAGAAATAATAAATCAAGCCTTAGTCTTAGGTAGATGTTGTTATGCCTTCCTTCAGATAAGTGAAGAACTGTAGAGATGGTACTTAAGTTTCATGTAGGTCAAGATTCACCTTTAACCATTAAGGCTTCCTTTTCTAATGCAGCAATCTAAATTCTTTTGGTGAAGAAACACTTCCATGAGATGATCCATGCCATCCTAAGATAGGTATGTACCTAAAATAAAACAAACCATACTTCTGTCATTTGTTCTCATCATCTACAAAAGAATCTATAAACAAAGAAAAAAATAAATGGGACGATGAGGTACCTAAAGCTAGGAGAGGCAGATATGTCCCATAGTGATTAATACGAAGTCCAGTGAATCAGTGAGCAAATAAACATTTACACTGAAAACCTCTGGATTCACAAAATGTTCAGCTAATGCTAACGCCAATGCCTGAACAGAAGCTCAGGGTGAGATGCTCTGCCCTGATGAGATCTGAGCATCCCTGTGCTATTTACTTTGGCAAGGAGAGGTTTTCTTGCAGACCAGTGATCTTCTAGACAAAATATATTAAAAACTAGGTAAATATACACACTGAGTCACCCAGGCTAGGAAGGAAGTTCTCCTTGGGGTCAGATTGTTGGGTCATCTGGGAGCAAGGGCCAAGAATCAACACAGAAACAAGGTCCATGCATGTGCTGGTGTGCTCTCGCCCTTTTTCCCTCCCTTTCTCTCCCTCAGTGTCTGCTTGAGCCATAACTGTCAGGGGTGGGTGTGATAAGCTGCACCTGGACCTTGGAGGATGGCAGACTACAGTCAAAACACTGTCTGGAGGGGGCACTAAGATAAAATATGACTATAGACCCTTTGATCTCTCTGGTATGGCAGCAAAGTGCACATCAGGATTTACCCTTGATTAAGGATTCTACTCCTCAAGGTTGAGAGATTCCTTGCCATGACAGATTCTCAGTGAGTAACTAATAGCATGTTAAAAACTTTGAAAATCTTAGCTAAGTATAAACCATTGACCAATTCTGGGAATTTCCTTTCTGAACCTTGTGACTCAATGAGAGAGTCTTTCTGACTGTTTGTCTGACCCTGTCCTCTGTGCAGTAAATAATAGAGTGTACCTTGACCTCAAACCTTGTAAAAACTGCCACATTTATTATTAAATTTTATTAATCACTGTCTTTAATTGATAAATATTTCTTTAATTCTCTCTTAAGACTGAAGTAATTCACTCTGCCCACAACAATGCAGAGGCATCTGAAGATGTGGTGTGCAGAATGGTGAAGTCAGCATGGCAACAGGTGCCTCTGGCATCTTCCTACAGTATGAAGGTGCTGCATTCCCGCCGCTCCTGCAAGCTGAAATTCATGCTCTTTGTTGAGCAACTCTTAGGGGTGCAGTATGGCAAATCAGACATCTTCCTGACAGGCCAGGTTATGGAGGCTGACACCACATCCAGTAAATAATAGAGTGTACCTTATGCCCTGCCTGAGAGGAAGTTCTTCAGCCACGTGGCCAGGCAAGCCCCACCTGACAGCTTCCACCTGGAATGCCTGTAGCTCTGTGCCAGCTGCCTGCAGGGCACACCCATTTCCACCTATGCATTGAAGACCATCATGATGCATCTTCTGGACACCACACCCCTGTCAAGCTGGAGCAGGAGGGAATTCCTGATGTGTGTGCAGGATTTCATGTGCTACCTGTATGACAGCTTGCAGGACAAAGACCTTGAGCACTTCTTTGGTCACCGAAAGAAGTCGCCTGAGGAGATCATCTTGCCACAAGACTTCCATGCTCTGGAGCAGCGCAACCTTTTCCATCACCTGGAGGAAGATCCTGCTGCCCACACCAAGACAATGTGAGAGTTCAGGGGTCTGGAGGTGCAACTCACAGGAATGCTACCCTTCTGAGTCTGAAGGAGGTCTTCTGGCCAGGACTGTGTTTGTATTCCATCGAATGCTGTCTCTTCCTTCCATCTTCCAGAGAGCTCTTCAAACTTTATTGAAGCTTTCTACTGTACATAGTTGTCAATAAATTGTTATTTTGAACATAGGCTGCTACTCTGAGTAAGTGTTCCTCTGTTTTTGGTGGAGGGCAGGTGTAGGGTGATGTCTGCCCAGCTGTCTCTTGTCCAAAGTTGTTGGTCCCCTCACGCAGTGGCCATTGGTTGAATTTGTGCCTCTTTTTAGACTGCCACAAGGGGCTGAAGGTTCTGCTTTGTGCTTCCTCACTGGGTGCTCGCGGTCCCGCCTGGTTCCTTTCTCCAGCTTCCAAAAGCCCTTTGAGATGGTAGAGTTCAGCATTTCAGGTGGCAGGAAATTGATAGACTTGCTGCACTAGAAGGAAGGAACACCATGTAGAGGGTCCTTGACAAGCTTGAGAGGGTAGCCCATACTAACCTCATGAAGTTCAACAAGGCCAAATCCAAGGACCTGCACGTGGGTCAGGGTAATCCCAAGCACAGATACAGTTCACACTCCCCTACCCAAATGACACTCATACCCCTCTGTTAACTTCTCCCAACAGCAAACGCATTAATATTTTTTAGGAGACTTGCAAAATAGTTGGCCTTAAACCCGCCTTGCACTTCTGATTATTTACTTTCTATAACTTCCTAATTTATTTACTAATTTCACCACTTCTCATTAAAGAATGTTGTTCAGCCTGTAGAGGTAAAGTATATGGGTGTACCTCATAGTGGTCTTTCTCAGATTAATATTGTCTTTGTAGTGTTGAAGTGCTTATGAGAGATGCCATCAAAGCCAGGTAAGGTCTTGTAATTTAGAGACCAGCTCCAAAGGCTGGGAAGAGAGAAAGTGGAGATTACAAGGAAATAAGGCCTTTTTCTCTATGAGATGTCTTCCACAGAAAGGTGAGAATGATGCAAAAATTAACTGGAAGAGGATAAAATAGCAGCATGTTTTAGAGGGATTAAGTCCCAGATGAAGGTTTATTACGATTGCTGAAGTCAGTAACAGATTTTTTTGATGACTGGGGGGAACATGGGTGTGAAGAGGTAAATAATACTTTTTGGAGGAACTGGTCTGAAAATATTGTTCTGATGTGCTTGACTCTAGGTGATTCTTACTTGTTCATGGACTGAAGGTAGGATGAAGGAAAAAAGGCAGTGAATGCCTAAAGGAACAATAAAATAGCAGGAAGAAACATGTCTTCATTAATCCTTTATTAAGTTTCACATATTTCACCTGATAACATCAAGTACTTGCCAGTAACATGTGAATTAGCATCCATGTCACTGGAACCAACAGCATCTCCTTGAAGTGCTCTCTGATCAAGATGGAAGAAACAGCATGCATATGATTTTCATATTTTCATATACAGAAAGCTGTAAACATGTTAAAGCAGCTGCACAAGGTAGGCCTGATGCTTGGAAGTAATTCCTGGTTTGCATCACTGTGAATCTTTCATCACCACCTCCTAGTTGATTTAACCCTCCAATCATGTTGTGAAATAGGAAGGTAGCATGATTGAAATTTTGAAGTTAGAAAGATACCACATAAGTGTACACAGACATATAAAATTGAATCTATGGTTCCCTCCAAAAGACTGAAGCCACATGGACTGCTCTTACCAGTCCTATTGTGAGGGATTGCCCTATCCCAATCCAGTTTTATGCATCCTGTGGTTCTGATTTGTCAAGGGGAATATTTCTGGATATCACTCAAATGTTTTGCTTTTGGATTATTTTGGGGTTTTTGTGTTTTTCTATTTTTATTTTAATTATTAGGGGTTTTTTTAGGTAGACAAATTGGAAAGGAGAGAAGGTAGATAAAAGGAAAGAGAATTAGGAGCAGAAAAGTATATTCACATAGATGAACTACTCTCTGCTTTCAAGGACTGTTCTATTATGAAGGCCAAGACCATCATAGATAACTCCTGAAGATAAGGTTAAGCATATAGTTTAGATGTTCAGGAGGAATTACTTTAGGATCACATTAAGTTCTGCTTTAATTCTTCATGTAACATTAAGCTAAGGACTTTATCAGGTTCATATAACAGTTTCTTGAAACAAAATCCTTGTTCAAACCCAGATCTAGCAGAAAATGACATAGAGCAGAATTACACTGAGCTTAGCTGCATTTCTTCCCCAAGATCAGAAAATCAAAGTTATATTTGCTGGAAAATTCTATCTTAAGAAACTATGGTCCTGTAAAAGACTTGACGAAGAAGATGACAATTGGTAGTACATCGTCTGCAGAACATGGGATCCAATAATGGGTAGGTTACAGGGAACCAATGTGATCCTTAAATACATAAATCAGAATATACTAAACCAGAGAAAAGAAAATTTTATCAGTTTGTACTTGGCATTGGTATTACTGTTATAAGAAAACTGTCCAGTCTTGGTAACTGCTGATGAGAGAAGATATTTTTAAAAGATTGGAAAGTGTTCAGAAAATTTCCAAGGGAATTATTGCAGGTTTGAAAACACTGTGCAATGAAGTCTATTTAAGTTTTCAATAGGAAGATAGAGATGTAACTAGACATGGTCTATAAATATCCACTGAAGGAATAAAAATATGATAATAGAGATTTCTTCAGTCTTAGAAGGAAAAAATTGAAAAATTCTGTGGTCAAGTATTGAAACTTGGCAAACTGGTCTTGCAAAGATGCATAAATTTTTAGCAGAAATGACAGAAAAGAGCAGAAATACTGATCAAAAAATATAGTAAGTTTTTAGCCATCTAGTACTTTTGAATGGGGAAATCAAGCTTTTATTTGTTTACAGATTGTACTATAAAAGAACGGATGTTAGAATTAAAACTACAATTTCTTGATGGAGTTTGTTTCTTTATCTGAGGTGCAATTAAAAGTTCAAATGCAATTAACTTATTTTAATCAACTGGAAATTAGGCCTTTTTTTGTAATATGTTCACATACAGTGGGTTTGAGTGCATTCACTAGAGAAAGACAATCACATTCACATGGCTATTTACTCAAGTTTCTTTAGACAAGGATCCTAGGTGGGATTAATGATTCTCCAAATGTACCTGTTTCTGTTAATTATGCAAAGAGGTTATGGGTGAATGAACAGAGGTGGAAATCTATAGTTGGTCTTACTCTCAGTCCAACTTGTAGTCAAAACCAGAAATTGTTTTTTCTATGGCATAATTCAGTTCATCCTAATGTGGACTTCTAAGTAGTGCCAAGAAGTAATTTCCTAACGATTTCTTGGACTGTACTTGGTTGAAAGTGTGATTACCCCATTTGCAGATGTTGTAGTCTTTTGAAGCTATATGAGATGAAACCTATCCTAAATTAATACAATGATTTTTCAGGGCCTTTAGGCTAACAGGAATTGCTATGAATAATTAAGTATTCAGATATCACAATGACAGACGATTTTATGATATCCATAAAGATTCTTAGCTGCAACTGAAAGAAAAAGAGTTGATCTCTCTGACTCATTTAAATTTTGCTGAGTAATGATATTTTCCTACAGCAATCCTATTTTGTCATTGAATGAAACTTTATTTTAAAGGACCAGGTCATGACTTTGGGTTACATTGCTTTATAGCAGGCAATCTCAGTGCTTCCCAGAATGCTTTCTGTGTCCAAGGTCAGTCTTATAGTCATCTTATTAGAATCATTTTAATTTAAAGATGAGAAGAAAACATATGTAAGGTGTGACTCAGCATGGGTGAAAGATGGAAAATCAGAAAATTTAGTAAAGACTTAACTATCATGTCATTTTTATACCTTGCAATCTATTAACAGCTGCGTTTGCTGTCATGAAATATATACCTATTTGACTAAAAGGAACCACTTGATGAGTTGTGAGAGTTATAAAAATCTAATCTATGTTAGAGGAAGTATCTGAATGACAGAGAGACAAAGTATAATCTCAGTGATTTTGTGATGAAACATACACTGAGGCTTAACCTAATACCTGAAGGAATGGCAGCAAAAATAAGGTGAAAGACCAATTAGCCTTCTCCCATACTAATCCTGGTTAGAGCAGCTTATACTTTTTTATACTTGTAGAGTCATCCATAGCACCGGGAAAAAACCAAAATTTTACTGGCACGATACCTTTTCAATATGTGCTATATGTGATAGAATATCAGTACCAGATACCTGCAAATTTGTCACATGCCAGAGCTGAATGATTTCTGATCCCTCCTTAAGATTTGGCAGTAGTAAATCAAGAGAATAAGACAGGCATGAAAATCAACCTGTAAAGAACGATTTTAAGTTGATTTTTCTCAAATTAATCAAAAGGATGAAAGCAGGTCTGCAACTAAAGTTTTCAGTAATAAATGAGAAAAAGAAAGAAGGCAGAGTAATCAGATGGCACCGGGAGATCCAGAATATGAACAAAAAGAATATTTTCTTTTTCCAACATAGAAACTGTAGAAAAGTTCTATTTCAAGCAAAAACTAAATTAAATGTTTCTAGACTGTACGATATGAAGTTTTGCTAGACTGTACTGAATGAAAGAGTATAACAAGACAATCAGCAAAGAAAGAGGAACCAGTAATAAGAAATGGAAGTTAAAAATGTAGAGATAGCAAAATTTTGTTGGACATCAAAAGGGTAAGAAGAGAAGTGTTCCTGAAGTTGTTCAAGATTCCTCACACAAATTGATTAAGATTAAGGCAAAACCATCAGGCTTTATTAGTAAATGCATACTTTAGTTTTCAAGCAAAGTTAAAATACTCAAAAAGTATTGAGGAAAATGAGGAAAATTAGTAATATAGGTGTAAAACCAGAATTGCTTAAATATGTTTCACCCATATATTTTACTAATTAAAACCAACTCCGTGGAAAGAATAATGTTTGTTGACTTCAAAAATAATGAAATGCAGTGGATAGAAACCAACTAACTAAAGACAAAACCCACTTCAAATTATCCCAGCCACCATCAGCACAAGGACTTGGGGCAAAAAAATTACTGTAACTTTCTAAATCTTCAAAAACTTGTAGTAGATTTAAGTATGTGTGATGATTTGGTCTGTGCTGATCATGACTGATATTAATTCTAACAGCAGTCATTGTAATGTGAGTGGTTTGATTATTTGTCAGTGGAAATCCATAGAAGAACTTGTAATATTTATGTCATCTCTTTGAGTCTGGCAGCCATCTTAGCCATTAATTTATCAGGAAAGGAACAATA
>VZTY01006708.1:207852-242378 GCA_013400935.1 Turnix velox | reverse complement strand
TGAGTGGTTTGATTATTTGTCAGTGGAAATCCATAGAAGAACTTGTAATATTTATGTCATCTCTTTGAGTCTGGCAGCCATCTTAGCCATTAATTTATCAGGAACAATAAAACTTTGTTTTTCAATATAGTTCAGCTAATAAGTACATCTAGATGAATTATGTTGTATAAACTCTTTATTCCATTATTCAACATAAGCCAAAATAAAGAAGACATAAAATAGCATGCCCTTCCTTTTGTGAGAAGAACCAGTTCAAAATGCCATGCATGGGATAATAAGAATATCTTTGGACTGGGGACAGAACAGACAAAACTGAGAGAATTCAAACAGGATCCAAACAATAATGTCTATAGGAACTCAAATGAAGTGGCAGTAGTACTACATTGTTTAGGGTTTGGAGTGCAATGTTTAAGGCCAGGCTGGATGAGGCATTGAGCAAACTGGTCTAGTGGGAGGTGTCTCTGCCCATGGCAGGGGAGATTGAACTAGATTATCTTTAAGGTCCCTTCCAAACCAAACCATCCTATGATTTTACTAGAAAATATTCTATCTTTACCATAACGTGCTTTATATTCAAGATGTTTTTCTTGAAAATTTTTCAGTTGGAGCATTTGATTATATTGTTTTAAAAGAGTAAATCAAGATGATTTTAGAAGTTATATCCCACCCTAAAGCAGATGCCAAAGACAGATACAGCAGGTTACCTTTCAAAATGTGTATCTCAGTCATCAATTATACTCAAAGTCTGATATGGAATAGATGTTGAGCCTCCAGATGGGTGAGGACAGTTGAGGTATATACACCTCCAAACTTCTGTAAGTGTGCAAGTAAATTTTTTTTAATTTAAAATTAGATAGTTGGGGAAACCTTTAAAATCACAAGGAAATAGAATAAGCTACTTTGAAAAGCATTTTACTGGATGTCTTNCACCGAATCAGTCACAGAATTGAGATGACAATGAGAACATCAACTCATTGAGAATCAGGATATTTGTAGATACTGCAAAATGGATTAAATGAGGATCTGAATGATGGTAGCTGAATGTGTCTCTGTGTGGAACTGCAGGGCAGAATTATGTTATCACCCCAAAGAGACTTCTTGAAGTCCCTTGCTCCAGCCCCACCTCAAAGCCAAACCAAATGAAATCAGGCTGCTTATTATATGTCAAAGTTTTGATACATCAATAGAGATCCCAAAACTTCTTTGATCTTTCTGTGCAGAACTATTAATGGGGAAAAAAAGAAGGAAAAAGAAAAATTTGAATAGGGAAGAAGGAGGGCATTCAAACCAAATCAGAAAGATATGAAGGAAAGGCACACATTCAGCCTTAGTTATATCACTCTTACTCTTTTGAGCAGATCTTGATTTTACTATGATCTCTGATTTAATACTGCATTTTATTTGAATTGTGATATAAAAAACTATTTTAAATGTCCACACTTCAACTCCACAGGGTAGACCCATCAGTTTTGTCTCAGTTTCTATATGCTCTGTAGCTAAATTGGATCACTGTTTTGACAACAGAATTTATGATGCTGTGCAGAGTCTTATAGGTACTTAGTTTAACTTTTTTCACTGAAATTTATATTATTCTATGTCATGTGTTTGTGACCAGAACAGTTTTGATAATGCACCAATTATTTGCGCATTGATGAATGATGCCTGCACAGCTTCAAGATTTTCTAGTAAGTAGGCTAGTGATGGACAAGAAGTTGAGAGAGGACATAAGCAGGACATTCATCTTTAATCTGACAAAGAGATACTCCAGATCACACAATTTCATGCTCCACATTTAGAAACTGAAGTGAAGAGGATCTTGTCTTCCAAGGGTGCTACTGCTCAGATATTCACAGGGAGCCAGTCTTCATGTGGGAGGCAGAGATTCATTACCTTATCATCACTTGTGCTTGTATTTTATTTTTTTTCTTCATTTATTCAAGTATTTTTGTTTCAATCCGTAACATTTCTCACTCTTTCTCTTGTTTTATTCCCTGCCCCACGGCAGGGGGGCAGCAACTATGACCAGTTATGAGCAGCAGTGAGTGAGCAGCTATGTCTCTGCTGCTTGGGCTCAAACCACCACAAACAGCCAAAACCCAAGACAGAACAATAGCTTGAATAACAGTTGGGGTTTTTTGTTGTGGTTTTTTTTTTTTTTTAACTTCATTGTAAATATATTAGAACAATCATAGCCTGACTTCTCCAGCTGAGTTTTACAACTCCCTCCACATATTGTTTCTTCTCCTTCATTGACACTCAAAGATCTTAATTATGTTCAAGATGTCAAAAACAAGCATACTTTATTGTGTTCATATGTGTTCTATCTGAGTTTATGTATTTACTTCTTTTTGCATAAACCTTGTGCAGCGATTTCTTTATAGGAAAAAAAAAATGAAGAGCTGGTTTTATATATGAAACAGACAGGTAGTGTTTGACTCTAGGGAACACCTCCTCTAACGATTATAATTCATAAAACAAAATATCTTGAGTATGACACAAGTCAATTTAGTCTGATATAAAACAGAGGCTATGTTTTCTTTCATTTATATTTTTATGATACGTAATGTCTTTATAATTTCCACCACTCACATCAAAGCTGCCAACTGCTGAGTGTCAAAATGAGTAGCATGTGAAGGAAATGAATGAATTGCTAAATGTCCCATTACATCCATGGAGAATACCCTTACATTTGGAGTCACGAATCTTAAAATTGAGACAACAAATGAATGCTTTTCACTCCAGTGGAGTTTTGTCAGAGGCAATTCTATTGTGCTCTGTATCTGAATAGAAAGAGAAAAAAACAGGCAGAGAGAGGAATGAATGAAATACCAAACCTATAAAAACCTATTGCAATATCTCCACTCCAGGTTTGGCTGACAATTATTTCAAGAATGAGAAAGGCAGGTAACTCTGGTAGAACCTGATGCATCTAGAGATGTGCTATTTAAAAGAGGTGAAATTATTTTGCATTTTTTAGGGTGCAGATACATTAGAGTGTGGTGGTGAAAAGATGAAGATTTTTATGATTTCTATTTTCTCAAGTTGAAATGATTATCTGCTAGTGCTTACCCACGTGGCTCAACTTCTAGGCACTTAAGCAATAACTGTTAAATGAAATAATACCCAGAAGGATTTTCAAGCATGCCTGACCCTCTTAGTGAGCTATAAGGACTGTCCCTGTCCTGGTTTTTTGTTTATAACAGCTAATGCACTGCCAGCACCTGGGAGAATTTTAGGAGTTAGAACTACCCAGTCCCAATAACTACTTCAAGTGTACTCCCTTCTTTGTTAGCATAGACAATTCACCAGAACTGACCTAAATTTATTTTGTTGCTCAACTCCAATGACCAGAAATTTTCCTGATCTCACTTAATTTCTCAGTATAGATATATCCTTCATGATTATCATAAATTAGATAATAAGTGTGAAGTGGCCTACACAGAATTATCTAGTGTTATTTGAGATGGAGTTGTGTGTCCCCTTTTGGTTGCCACTCCAAGAGAACAGAAGGATTTCAACCTCTTATAAATTGTGTCACGTCTTCAAATCCCACAGAAATGTTTTAGAGACACAGTGGCATCTCAAATGACATTTTAGATGTAAATATATAGGAAACTAGACTATTGTGCCTGCATTTCAGCTCCAGATTCAGCAAGCTATACATGGTAATAGTGGTATCAGTCAATGTAAATTCATTCAGTGCACTGAAAAATCTGGAAAGCCACTTGACTGGGAAAAGAAAAAAAAAAAAGTGGCTGTCTATTTTAGTGTAAGGTGTTTGTTTTGACCATAATCCCCTTTGACTATAATGAGATCTCAGATCACCAGCTCACATATGACATCTGAAATGCAGACACTTGCTTACTTTTAGGTGATAGAATTCGATGTGCCTAACAACACCATCTTGGTTCAACCTGTAATGCTGTCAGTACTAATCGAGAGCCAAACAGGTGGTGGAAGAAATCCTTTGTCTAGCAGGAAAACATCACCTCAAAGAGGGAAACCTGACTTACCTAAGCCCTCAAAACTGTCTCATTTTATGCTTTAGATCAAAAGACTTTCCTGCCTATGAAAAAAATAATCTGCATTGCGCTGTCAAACTATGAAAAGATTTATCCAGTTATAAATTATCACTTTTGGGGTAAATGCTACTAAAATAGGCAAGAGGAAGGAACTCTTTTTTTTTCCTCTCTCCTAAGAACATGATCTAGTGCAGGATGTCCCTGATCACTGCAGGGGGGTTGGACTAGATACCCTTTGAAGGTCCCTTCCAGACCTAGGATTCTATATAGGTAAGTGAGTCTCTTGACAAGAAACCAGTGAAAAAATACCTGAGCATATTATTTTACAGTAAGTTGCTATCTAATGAGTGGGAAAAAAAAAATCAAGTCCTGAATTATAATTCATGAAGTAAAAACAGGATGTCATGATTTGTTAAGATACTCTGGGTTATTATGTATTACAGCAGTGTATCTTAATGTGAATTGACACAAGAAGACTTTCATTGATTTATGTCACTAATTTTAGGATATAATGTTTTTTGGTTTTGCTGTTGCTCTTGTTTTTATTACTATTGTTACTGTTATATTATCCTTGATCTATAACTGCCTTTTTTCACACTAAGATTTGACAGATGGGTAATGAATATTGTCTATTGTGCCATTACTACTATTAGAAGTGGATAGCATTTGTTCTACTATTGACTCATTTCATCTATTGACAAGCTAATTTTGAGGGTGTTTTAGCTTATAAAGATCTATTGTCAGCTCAAGAGTATGCATCTTATGGTTAGCAAGCCAATCTTTAACTGAAACTGTAGGATCCACCCCAGTAGTTCATCACTCAATGCATATGGAATTTTTGTTCTATGAAGTTATTTACCTGTATTATGATAGCCTTCTAAGTCAGCAGTTGGATTCAAGGATGAGTGAGTCCAATATAAAGAAAACATCTTGGAATAATCATGATACCCAGCTAACAAGTAGTCAGTGTACTCAAGGTGAAATGCTGTCTGTTAATTACCTAATCCAGGCTAATCTTCTTCATTCCATTCTAGAGTGTCTCCAGAGAGCAGTTCTTCTCACTCCTGACAGACATTTATCCTCTGCTGATGTGTCCTAACATTGGATGCAACAAGGGAATGGATAAACTTTTTGGGAGATTGAGTTAATAGGATCATAGAAGAATTTGGTTTGGACAAGATCTCTGGTGGCCATCTGAATTCTTACTCAAGGTACAGTCAGACCAGTTTGCTTTGAGATCTGTGGGAATCTTTAAGGATGAGGATGGCACAACCTGTTTGGCTGCTTGGAACATATATAGGCAGCTGAGGTAAATCTTCAGCCAAGAATGCAAATCCCTTTCTAGGGATGTATAAATGAGTAACAGTCAATTTAGGATTTAAAATCCAACTTCAAGGATACTGTCAATGCAATATGGTATGATAAATACAAAGAAGGTATCCTTCTATATCTATATCTATATCATCTATGTATTATTGACCATTTCTAAAATTAAGAAATTTTAGTGAGCCACTCAAGGTATATGTTTTTGTGGGTTTTTCTGGAATCAGCTACAGTAACTTAGGACGTGCTACTACTGAAGTTCCAGCTTCTATGCAAAGCACATTTAGGGCAAAAAAAGCCTATTATTAAAGTACATAGCAAAATATATAGTGAGCCTAAAGTTTTCAGTTTATAGGGCAAATTATTGTCCCTGTACATGAAAAAGTAACCTCCAGTGGGCAATAATGCCTGAAGCTGAATTATATCCACTTTTTCATCCCATAAGTCAATAGCTTTCCACTATAAACATCAGCTCTAGTCAATATGATATGCTGCATACTGATATATTGACTAATGGTACTATTAAAAGCTCACAAAATGTCAGCAGCTGGGAATTTCTCATGCATATACTTCTGCATTTCAGTAAATAAGGGTGCTCTGTGTAGCTTATAAATCCATGCCCAGTTGGGAACAGTCTTTGTAATGCTCCCCTTTTTATATACAAAAGCATACAAAAGTTCCCCAGTGCCTCTGCTCCCCCAGTATTTGGAAGCATCTTTTTGTAAAATAGATTTTCTCCTTCTGTAAAAGAAATCATCCAGAAAATTCCCTAATGCGAGGTAACCATGAGAGGTAACATACAATTATTCTTTTTCTTCTTCACATAAAACATGCCATAGAATGAGATTTTTCTTTTTCTTCTTTCACAGAGAAGACACTGACTCATGTCTCCTTTACTGACAGATTGTCTCTGAAGAATGAATTTAGATGGCAGGTAAATGAAAAGTAACTTCCTAAGTTTTCAAGTTGTATTTATTTAAGCAATAATGAACAATCCCAAAGGTAATTCCTGAGGATTAGGGAAGATCTGGGAGGAGCCTGATGGCCTGAAGAAAACCTTGAGCATGTTTTCACCAACAGGTCAATTTCAAATGGATGCCTTATGACAAGGTGATTTGTTCTGTCTAAGGCAGGATAGAAACAAACCAGAAATTTTTTTATGGACAAATCATTTACAATTCACCTGCTCTGAACTTTTCTAAAGAAGTAAAAATTTTAGGGTAATTTTTTTGGTTGATTGGGTTAGGTTTTTGAAGCATTACCAAAATGAGAAAAGATACAATTCCAGAGAAGCCAGCTGAACAGAGAAAAGAATTCACATACCTACAAGAAGAAGATGTTTCCAGCTCTTAGTCCACTTTCTGGCATGCAACTGTCTTGTTTGGACCTATAATTATATTAACAGCATATGTAAATTAGAAAAGAAAACTTACATGCATTTGTAGACCTGATATGAAGTTTCTGACAGTTCGTCAATCATTTATTCAACCTCTTTCAGTCTTGTTAGTGAGATAGATTATTTGAATTTTGGTCAGCTATTCAGATGTCACTTTCCATCCTATTAGTGGCCCTTTACTATACATATCATACGACATCATTTGTTGACTGTCTGAAAACAGAAACCAATAGAATAGTGATGTTGATTTTGTTGATGTGCTTTTCAGGAAAAGTTTTTTAAACTAATAATGGCATTCCCTTGAAAAAAATTATTAATTTATCTTTTTTTTTTTTTTAATGTATTTGTTTTCTTCTATTATTTCTAGAACAGATTGGGAAATTATTCTGTCTTTGTTTTAGTTCTGTCATTGTTACTGCAAGCAGGATATTTTTCTCTTTCATAGAAAATATATTTTTTAAATAGCACCTCTTTATTAGAGTACAAGATTTTCATGAAAGCCTAGGACCTAAGAGCACATATTGTTTCAGATACCTACATACACCATGTCTATTATGACAGATCTATGTTAGAACTTTACCCTGTGCTTCTTGTGCATTGACAAATTAGCTTTAACAGACACCCAAGAGGGAATAGCAGTTCACCACAGAAGTTTTAAATTGGATGATCAGTGTCTTGCAATGTTTAACAGGGAATAGCAGCAGTGAGGAAGAAAAGGTTTTAGCATTATGACACATTCAGCATTTTTGGTACCCCACTTGCTGAGTACAGCTTAGCATTGGAATGCATAACCATAGTGGATTTTGGAAAAAATAATCCCTTTTTAGTACACTGTTGGCATAGAATCATGAATAGGTGAAAAATTATAAACTACATAAATCCTACTATCTGATCTACAGATTTCTTCTAAATTCAAATCATTTGGGGTTTAGCTGAACATTTTGAACTTTTTTTTTTTTATGTACCTTTTCTTTTCTGAAAAGACAAAATGTTTAAGAAAATTACCTCAATTTCTTTTAAAAACAGCTTAACTGCATGCACAGTTTTCTATTAAAAACATATTAGGTAGAAATTTCTCAGTGTAAAATATAAACAGCCAAGATTTATCCTGATGCATTTAACCTCACTATATTTGCTGAGAAAATAAGTATGATGATAACTATTGCTATTCCCATAGGAGCTGTGAGCACGAATGGACATTTTTTAAAGTATTATAAGATGTGAAATGACAGATATTGGATATGTCCAAAGTATCCTTGTTTTGGGTTATACCTGCCAAAGGAAAATGCATCTGTGGGAATTATTATATACAAGATCTCATTTTGGTATCAAACTTTTCTTATCAGCATGGTTTATAAAATAATTACCATAGACTTTAATTTTGTTACCCAAGAAATATATTAAAAATGTAGATCTTTTATAATTCCTTCAATTAACAGTAGACACTTCTTGATTACTTTCTAATTAAATCATTTCACTCCAAGACTTGGTAATTACAACAAGAAGTTATTAAAATTAGAAAACATTTGCTAACTCAGTACTTTTGATTATTAAGCCTTTATCACTTAATATCGCCAAACAGTCTATGAAGATATATGAGGTTAGAAACTGATTTTAATGTATTCAGCTATGATAATTAACCACAGGTGTTCCAAACAATGCAATGCCTCTTTCCTGTCACATAGTTTCCAATGAAATCTATTGTTCCTGTCATTGAATGGATTTTTCTTCCTATTAAGGTATCTTTCTATCAGAAATACATTATTGTCCCTGCTACAGGGAAGGATACTCTTCATTCTACTGTATTCATTTGGAAGGAATAGAAATTAATAGTAGAATGCATATTAATGTATCTGTAGATGGGAGAAGATACTTTATATGTATTTACATACAATATTTAAAAGTGGTGCATCACCTGAATGCACAGGAAAAGGAGTCAAGTGGAATTAATATACTTGAAAACAATAAGAGAATTTTGGTCAAGGACAGTATCACAGAGAATTCTATATTTAAGTCCAAGTACTGTCTAGCAATCTGTGCTTAGAGAACAGAACGATCAGCAGTTTTCCAAAACTTAGCAGTAGAAAGAAAGGGAAAGTAAGAGGACATATGAAATACACTGATGGCATGCAAGTTAATAATCTCTTCACTTGGATTTAAGATCAGCAATGACCCAGACCTGTTTTGAATGGGAGACTCCACTGATGAATGGAGTGAAATTTTGGCTGCATAACTATTGTTAAAATTTCCTACTGAAAACAGAGGAGCTATGTTAACACCTTGGAGTTTTAAGACTACTGTCATCTTCCTAGATAAATTCTAATCAATCAAACTGAATTTTCCTTGAGACAGCTCTTATTTTGGCTGTCATTCAAGTTGTTTTCAATAACATATCCAATCTGGTTTTTGGATGGAAGCATTATGTGAAGGAGTCAGGCACACACAGAGACTTAGAACTGGATTAATCCTGCCAGGTTTTGAAGCTTCTGAGGACTTTTTAGTTGTAACATAGCTCCTTTCAGCTGCCTGTCTATTCCATGAAGAGAGGTAAGTGAATTCACCAGTTATGAGATATCAGAGGAAAGCTGAATTTACCTCTGGAGAAATTACACTTCTGCTTTTAACATCATGGAGCATTTTGCATTATTACAGCCAATTGGTGGCTTAGGGAACAATGAATCTAGTCCTTTGTGAGTGTGTTCTTTAGTGTTTGGTTATTCAGTCAGGGAAGATCCTTCATTTTCAGAAAGAAGAATAGGGCAGGATCTCAAGTAGTCCATCTTTGCCTTTCTGCCATGAAGGGATAAAGAAAACAGTCCCAGAAATTAAAGAACAGGAAATTTGGGAAGATTAAAATAATGAAACAATAAAAAGTGATAAATTGATGCTTATATTTGTTTGCTAAAATTTTAATGTAAACTTCTGAGTAAATACAACCTGAACATGCATTTTTAAAAATGATTAAGAATCTGAGTTACTGATTTAACTTCCTAACATTCAAAGGGTGCAGGCAATTATTATCCATTATATTTTTTTCCATTATATTATTTTCTTATAGACTTCAACAAAGAGCTGTAAGGCTTAGTTAACATGGATCATTTTAGGAACACTAGATTAAAAGTGAACAGCAGGTAAAAAAGCACCACCATTAATGTCAATGTCCAATGCAATACCCAGCAAGCTTACCAGATGGTTTTATTTATTTATTAAATTAACTAGTTAATTATTTAATGGGAAATTAGATATAGCAAAGGAAGTAAATAAAACTAGCATTATAGTTCATTTCTATATGCCATAGATGTCACATCATCTGATGATCCAAATACCTAAATGACCTGACCATTACAGTCCTTGTGATTCCTACTTACCAGCAGTCATCTTTACAGTTCCATCTGTTTCTGGATTCTTCTTCCCCTGCTATATGAATCTGCAAATATGATGGAGTAGTTCCTTTTGTCTGTTATCCACTATCAATTTCAAGTAATTTATAAACTGTTCTACCACTTTGATAACTCCAGTGGAACTATATGAAACTCTGTCTGAAGAGGTGACAGATAGTTACTCTTGAGAACTCACAGATAATTAAATAATTTTTGTTTTGCTTGCTTGTGCAAGATCAATAATATACTTTCCCTAAGAAATAAAAAATAAGAATTTCTAAAAGTGTGAAAATTGGTAAACATTCTATATTCATTTTCTTTAAAAGAAAATCCAGTGTAGCATTTATTTTGTATCTTCCTCTCAAGATATCTATTTTGCCCTACTTATTTTTCATCACACAGAGGTACAGCGCTTCCCCTGCCACTCAAGTTTTAAAACTTCCCCATAGCAGCAAAATACAAAACCGATGATGAATGAATTCCTTATTTGCACTTCTCTAAGCACAAGACATATCACTAAATCCCATCACTTTGAGCAAAAATATTGCTGAATTTACAGGATTACCATTTCCTGTTCTGACATAATTTAGCTCATATTTGTGCACTTAGTAGCTGAATGGTTGGAAGGATGATCCAAGGAGTTACAGGCCTGTCAGTCTGACCTTGGTGCCTGGGAAGATCATAGAACACATCACCCTAATTGCCATTACGAGGGACATGAACAACCAGGTGATCAAGCCCAGTAAGTATAACTCCATGAAAGGCAAGCCTTGTCCTAAAAACTGATCTCCTTCTGTGACAAGATGATCCACTTGGTGGATGAGGGTATGCTATAGATGTCTTTTACATAGAATTTAGATGGCTTTAGACACAAACTCACTGCCTTTGGCTTGGATGAGAGTACTCTCCTCTGGGTGAAAAACTGGTTGGAGGGCTGGAATCAGAGAGTGATAGTGACTTAAGTCCAGTTGGTATCTAGTCACAGAGTGGTGTTACCCAGGGCTCAGTATATAGGTCAGTCCAGTTTAATATTTTTGACTCTCCTCTGGACATGGGGATCAACTGCACTCTCAAGAAGGTTGCAGAGGACAAGTTGTGTGGGGATGTCAACATCCTTGGGGCAGAAAGGCCTTTTAAAGGAATCTGGACAGGTTGAGTTGATGGGCCAAGGCCAATGGAATGAAATTCAAGAAGATATAGTGTTGGGTCTTGGACTTGAACCAAATAGTGCTGAAATCCTGGGAAAAAGTGGCTGGAGATATGCCTGTTGCAAAAGGACATGGGAATGTTGGTTGACTGCCAGCTGAATATGAGACAACAGTGTGCCCTGGTAGCCAAAAAGGCCAACAACAGCCTGGCTTGTATGAGGAATAGCATGGTAAGTAGGAGTGGGGAAGTGATCATTCCCCTGTACCTGGCACTGGTGATGCTCCACCTTGCCTGTGTCTGTGCAGTTTTGCGCCCCACACCACGGAAAGTGACATAGAGAAGTGGTTTTAGAAACAGGTAACAAAGACAGTGAGGTGTAGCTGCGGGAGCTGTAATTGTTTTGTCTAGAGGAAAGGAGGCTGAGAGGAGACCTAACTGCTCTCTATATGCACCTGAAAGGAGATTAGAGAGAGGCAGAGTTTGATCTCCTCTCCGAGGTGACACATTAGGATGAGAGNCACTGGTGATGCTCCACCTTGCCTACTGTGTCTGTCCAGTTTTGTGCCCCACACCACGCAAAGTGACATAGAAACAGGTAACAAAGACAGTGAGGTGTAGCTGAGGGAGCTGTAATTGTTTTGTCTAGAGGAAAGGAGGCTGAGAGGAGACCTAACTGCTCTCTATATGCACCTGAAAGGAGATTAGAGAGAGGCAGAGTTTGATCTCCTCTCCGAGGTGACACATTNGGACTCAGTGATCTGAAAAATTCCTTTCAACCGAGGTAATTCTATGATTCTATGAAAATTCAGAAGGTGTTTGATTTACCTGAAAGAAGATACAGAGTTCTCCTTAAAGGTGAACTGTAACTTGCCCATGTCAGCAACCAGGACTTTGCCTTCCTTTCCTCTTGTCTGCAGGCAGCTCTGAAAGTGGCAGCTGGCTTCTACAGGATTAAGAATGGGAAAAGGAGGTTTAAAGGAAGTGTACCCCCACTGATGTGATGGAGGGACTGGAAATAATGGATGTAAATTGGAAGAGGGGAGATTCAACCTAGATATAAGAAGGAAGTTCTTTATGGAAGACATTGCCTAGAGAGGTTGTGGATGCCCCCCTCTCTGGAGGTGTTTAAGGCCAGGCTGGATGAGGCACTGAGCAACCTGGTCTAGTGGGAGATGTCCCTGCCTATGGCAGGGGGTTGGAACTAGATGATCTTTAAGGTCTCTTCCAACGCAAACTATTCTATGATTCTATGATTCTTGTATTATCCAGCAATCTTTTTGGCTCCTATGGGTCAGATCCCTACAGCTACTTCAAGATAACAGCTTCTGGATCAGGTAGTAGAGCACCAAATATTGACTCCTACATGCAGGGTGTTTTTTATGTCTTAAGGCTAATTGTCAACCTGTTTGGGAATAGCTTGAATGGGCCATGAATACAGTCTTACTGAGATGCATCTTTTTATTGTGGGTAGGTGCCTCCATTGATTTCAACGTTTTTCGAAGTCATGCTGGACAATGGGGTTCATAGCACTTGTTTGAATTGGGGCTTTGTAGTTTCATTTCAGGAAAAGGACACTGGTGAGATGTTTTTTGTGTGCCACTGAATTCATAGCAGCACTTCACAATGAGTTAAGAAATTCTACTTGAAAAAAATAAGGCAAACAAAAATCAGATCTAAGATGGCAAAATTTGGATGTTTGTGTTTGTGACATCCATTCTCAAGAACCAGGCAGACACAAAAATGCATCATTTTACCCTTCTTTCTGAGATAATAATGCCCTCAAAAATCTAAAATGTAGATTATATTCTTAATTTTCTCCCTTTCATAACCATCTCTTGCTTAGAAGTGTCAGAAGTCTGCTGAGTTGCAGTTAATATCTCTCACTTTTCTATAAAATATGCAGCCCTGCTCACCAGTCCTCTGCAGCCAGATACTCTTGTGTTATTATTGGAACTGGTAGGAAATTTTTCAACATTTGTTGTCATTGCTGTCAGAAAAGACTGATTCATTGAAATGAAAACTTTTCACAGTAACTCAGTGTATTTAGTGAATCTGAGCTGTGTCAGAAAACAGTCCCAGCTGCCCCATAAATTCAGTATCCCCATAACAACAGCAGACTTGGGTTCAAATGCCTGTGCTGGTTATTTCCCAGAAAATACGGTTTCTGCCAGATCAGAGGAGGACTTCATACAAAATGTTCTGTGCAGCTAGGGCTTTCTTAGCAGAATGTGCTTTAGAAACTGAAAATATTAGTCAGCTAGGGTGCTTAGTTTTTTCCTATCCAACACTTGTCATAAATGACTCTCAGAAACTGTTGTATTTTGCAATTGTTCTGTTATGACGTGCCAAAGAAAAGAAGATTCAATAAAATCTGGGGCTACAACTTGGTATTGGGATCTTAAGCACCACCAGTAATATCAACAGAATTTCTCCAAATTTACATGACCATAATTCACAACAGATATCAGTGTCTAATTTTTCTCATGTACCTTCACTCTCAGTACCCTTCAAATGCTAGTGCCACCACACTGCTATTGAGGCTAGAGCATTGGGGTGAAATTAATTTCTTCACAATTTATTGCATGATCCCTGATAGAACACAGTTCTCTGATAAAGGAACAAAGCTTCATTTCAGAGCCGCAGATCTTAGCTATGATGCTGTGGCCTCCAGACATTCATGAGTCCAAATTATTTGATACAATTTAATTAGCCCAATCAAAAGGCCCAGCAGTTCTATAACACTGCTCAGGAAATGGGGAAAAAAAAAAATCAGTGCTTTGTTTACTTACAATGTTACTCCTGACACGTGAAGACACACCGAAATAACTGCTGTTTATTTTACAAGATGGAAAAAATATTGAACGCCCTCTGGTCATAGAAGCCATTTTCTTTTGGGATTACAAGTGCAGAGATGAATTAGGTACACTTAGGATCAATATCTGTTTCTCTTCTCGGCTCAAGATGGGATTTGTCAAAATTCGAGAGCAGCTTCTATTGAGTGTCAGCTACAAATCCTTCCAGTACTGAGTCATATACTCATTGAAAGTTGAAATATAAATGGCAAAGGGCTTTTTCAGCTACAATATCTGAGGTCAGAATGGTAGATCACCTTTCTTCCTTCTTTTTAATGAGCTTTGGTTTGATGAAGTGACCTTGCAGGTCTGAAATCTAAGGATGTAAAGGGTCTTTACAAGTTCTGGCTATGTCAGGTTCTGTATAGCACAGCTCTGGGAAGCAAAAAGCACCACATAGTATAATGGACGTTTCAAGACCTGGTCATTAGCGTTGATAAGTGAAAGATCTAGCACATGCTGAGAAGATTTTAATTGAATCTTTAATGTGGTCTGAATACAAGGGGAGAAATTAGCTGCAGCTATCAGGTTTCAGCATGGTCCACAGGTCTAATCAATCGCATGCCATAACTAGACATTGCATATGAAAAATTAGAGTGTATTGTAGTGTTGAGAATGTTAATGACTCTGGAAATACTGTTTATGTAAGGTGGGATGCCAATCCAGAAGTCTTCAAAGCAGATCATACTCTATCAACTATCTGGAAAGTGAAGCAATCTCAGATGACAAATCCAGGGTGAGAACCAATGCTGTAAGATTTGATTTTGCTGTGTAGCTTTGAAAACAATATCTTTTCCAAAAAAACAAAAAGCTCCCAGATCACAGAAACTAAGTCATGACATTTGGCTTCTTGAACACAGCAAAATCATTCAAGCATCGTTTACAAACAAAGACAAACCTACTCAGTTCCTTAGGAGTTTGATAGTTTTCCAGTTTATTTTACTTTCTTTGGGTTGCATGTTCAGTACAGACTAAGAATATCTTCTGACTTCTGCCTATGGCAGGGGGGTTAGAACTCGGTGATCTTTGAGGTCCCTTCCAACCCAAACTATTCTATGATTCTATGATTCTATTCTATGATTCTGTGATTTTAATAACTTAGTTGGAGGGTAATCAAATGCTCTAGTAGGATGAACATGCAAAAGAATATGTCACTGCATACATAGATAGAGAGAGAGGGGCATCTTTTTAAGGGCATGTGTGACAATCAGGTTAGGTAGCCTGGCATTCTGCGTAACACTTTAATATTCACCCAATTCTTCCAGCAGATGAAGAGACAGAAAGATGTTATCCTGTAGATCACTTTCCTTGATTCAAGCAAATGCTTAATAACCTTTTCCATTTAAGAAGTTATGGTTCATACCTGGACTCTGTTTATGTCATGAGTAACCCAAATTCCTGAGGTCACTAAATCTTTGGCAGATGTGCTAGACTGATGCACCTCTAATAGGAAAAAATACTGAGACTTGTCTTATGTATGCTTTATTACCTTAAAAAAATTAACAAGGGAATTTGGACTGAAGGAGCTTATTCTTTTTCTTAAGTGGAAAAAATACTGTATAATTAATACAGAAACCAATAACAAAGCAAAGCTAGGCTTTTCATCCTTGAAACTTTGCCGACTGGAAAAATTAGCCTACTCTCCCTCTCTCTTTCCACTCTCCTTCCTTTTTTTTTTTTTTTAATTATAACTTGCTGAAGCACTTGATAATACCCTTTAATCTCCTTTAATAACTACCCTATCCTAGATTTTTCTAAGCACCCTTTTGCACAGCATCCTCAAATCCAAGAATAAATTGCTCTTAAGATTGACTGACTGGCTGATCTCTGAGCTCTGCCAGTTTACTGATCCATGGCTTGTTCCTGCAATTTCTCAGGTTTAGTGTAGACTGAAGGGTGGAAGGAGAATGGGGAAGAACAGTTATTCTCTTCAGTAAAGCCACCACCTCAGCTTACCTGACAATAGCACTTTTAGGAGTCCACTGAACTGAAAGGCAAGCTGACCTTGTAATGTTCTGATAGTGGAGTCATTTTTGCACCTCCATAAAGGAATAGGGTAAGATAATGGAGACAGAATGATAAAATAACTGACTTTATGGCCCTAAAGTCCTCTGGCTGCAATTTACCTCTCTACATTTCAAGAAGCGCTTGAAGAAATAAAGAAAGAATTTATATTTTCATTAATTTCTGTCTTAATGGATAATATTCAGCTAATGTTACTTAGATTGTTCTCAACATTGTTCTCATTGACTTTCATTCTTTAAGGTTAGTTAAGATGGCTGTGCACATGCAATGAGTAAGATACACAGTACTGCCTTTATTATATTTTAATTCTACATTTTGTTGATCAAGATGTGTCCATATCTATTGTTGATAATATTTATCTAATTCCTGATCACTTACATTTCTTCTATTGTGGTTTTTGGTGTCCATGTATGAGATAGTTTTTTGGCAAATTGAGTTTTGCTTTTCTGATTCTAGTTACTGTGTTTAGTAGGTAGAATTTGCTTAGAAAATGAACTGAAAATAAATCCTACCAAGAAAGGTCCATATACAGACTATATATAACAAGTCCATCTACCAGAGTTATTGGAGATCAGCTCTGCAACCTATTTACAGAAACAGAGTAGATTATCCTGCAAAGTTCTAATCTATGACATTTTTTGATATGATTCAGTACTGAGTTCTGCCTCAGCATATGCAGGAATACATTCCTGTAAAATGGTAGCATACTGAACATAGTAAGCAGTTAATACCTCCCATAATGCTTGCTTGCAAAAATGACAGGTAGGTGAGGGCAGTAGAAAAGCAAGCATGCTTACAGCATGATGTAGAACCAGGAAGTAGAATATATGCAAGTGGTCTAAATAGGTGGACTTTCTTCATTTCTTTCTTAGGAGCTCTTAGACAAGAACTTTATTTAAAACATTGTGTGAATAAGAGGAGAACACAACATAAAAAAGCAGGAGAGGATATCTGAGCTCATAAATTCGTCATCTAATACCAGATGGAATTACACCTTATAGGTCAATTTATATACTTATATCAGGTCCCATATTAAAATAAATCTATTTTCCAACCCCATTCCTTCTATTAATGACATATTACTAAAAAAACCCTCTCATTGCTAGAGTATTTTAATACCCAAGTGCAAAGTACCCATTTTTAATTTTTTTTATTATCTTTTTTCCAAACAAAGAATATGTGAATCTTTGTTTATCTAGGAATTTCAGCTTTTGCTGCAGTGCTAACAACCAGTTTACACTTACCTAAGGAAAGATAAGTAAATAACTGGAGGTGTTCTCAGGAAAGGACAAAAATGACAAAAGTCTAATCTCAAACCGACCTGCTCTCATATTGTCTCCAAAAATTTCCAATAGGATGGGCAAAAAATGGGCAAAAGTTCATAAATCTCAGCTTTGGCTATGTTGTTTTGTTTTCTACCACATTGCTTGACTAGTTAAATCAAATGGTATTGGCAGTAGGATAATCCAAATGTACTACACTTTTGATTACATGTTATGAAGTTGTTAGGTGTCAAAAATTTAAGAAAATTATTCCATAGTCCATGAAATACTAAAATTATGTTCAAAATGGATTGATTATGAAATTATATCTGGATTTGTAATTGTATGGCGTGAAGTAAGTCTCATGAGAATGTTAACAGCTGTCTGGTAAACACGAATTCTACAAACTTTTTAATCTGAACAAAAAAAAGAAGAAAAACACAAACAAAAAGCAATTGGGTGTATCTCAAGTATTTGACCAACACAAATACAGCCTCAGGAATAAGTTAGACAGTGTAGTTCTCAAAATAGATGTGACTTGAGCTGTCTCCAGATTTTTAAAAGAGATATTTTAAGTCAATCACACAGCTGACAAAGAATTACACTATTTAGAGAAATTAAACAGATGTCCAATTAGGAGGTTCCATATTAGGAACTTCATCAGGTTTTCTCTGTTGGGAATACATTGGGAAAAACAGCTCCACAGAATCACTGAGCACTCCTGAGATCTGAAGGACCTGCAGGTGGAGAGCTTTTTGTTGTTTTTGACCAGGAAACAGTTTGACAGTCTAAAATTACATGAGAGTAAACGAAGTAAACAGGCTTTTTAGTTTACTGTTCTTCCAATCTGATGATCTAAATCTATATGAGAGGAAAATGAGGTGTACAGGCTTTTTAGTTTAACTTTTGGGGATTTTAGGAAATATATTTTAAGTTGCGTGAAATACAGATATATGCAAATGTTTACAGGAACAAAACCCTCTGCAGAATACAAGCTTATGATTAAATAAAAAGACATTTTCAATAAAGAGTCCTTTTCAATAACAGTTGATCGCAAGCAATACTGGTATTCTTGGTCTAAAAGAAAAGTGAATCTATATGTATCTACAAATTTGTATTAGTAGTGTGCAGGAATAATAATCTGTTTCTGATCATTGACTGAAAGTAAGAACAAAACAAATTAAAACAAAACAAAAATGACCAAAACAATTCAGGGCCCAGAAAAATTTCGTAAGTTTAAATAGATTAAGGACAAACCAACATTCTTTTCCAAACATAATCTGAAAGTTCAGGGAAACAGGCAAAGAAGAATGGACTATTCAGAGGAAAAGATGAATAAACTAAAGCAAACAAACCCCCCCCCCCTACATCTAATATCTTAAAAATTTGGGTTAATTGAAGAACACAATACAACTAAGAGATAAAGAACTCATATGCACCAGCATCAAGACTTTTGTGAGGCTGTGATTATATGAATAACTAATGACAAAGAATGCTGATATTCAGATTCAAACCTTGAGCTTTAGCTTGAAGACTACTCATAAAGAGCCAATCTACTACAGAAGAGAAAAAATCTTACATAATTTCTTCAAAACTGAGAACTTCATTGTAAGAAAGGTTTTGGAACATCTACATATATGAACCATAATGTGACCACAATTTCAGTGTAAAAGAAGGGCCATTTAAAACCATATAAATAAAATTTTAAAGTTCATTAATTTTATTCTTTTACTAATCCTAAATTATGTAAATAAAAATATCAGAGTCTACCTTAAAATATTTAAAACAACTACTAGTACAAGATTATTCTCTTGAATAGAAGCAGGAGGTGATTTCTCTTTAAGCATACTTTCTGATCACAGCCTACAGAGATTTTCTAGTCCATTTCTCAGTTCTGAGAAATTTCCTGTCTTAAAAAGCAGCCACCATATTTTTCATTATTATGACTAAAAACAAGCAGGCCATATACTGACTATGGTTTTATTCTCACTTTGACAATCCATCGTCCACGTTGTTGGCTTCAGATAGCTTTTATATTTTCTAAAACTGGATAATTGAATATTACTAACTATGGCAAATGGCTTAAAAGATGACAATTCCTTTAAAGTATGTTGTTCTAGCTTAAAACTTAGCTTCTCTTTGAGACACACAGGAATTATATGAGTCAAAAACTGAATTAACATTTTACATATATGAAGGGCACAGAAACACTTACTTGCATCCCAGACTAAAAGAAAGAAGACAGATTGATTTCTTTGCTTTTATTGTTAGATAGTAATAGACAGGCTGCTTCACTATCTGAGTTCTCTCTGTATTTGACTATATTCAGCTGGCTTTCTTCAAGGATGTGCATCAATTCTGTATCCATACAATAGCAACTGGAAACCAGTCAGGGACTCTTAGAAATGACTGAAATATAGATAATAAGGGAAAATGGAGACTTAAATCTCAGCTATAGTGGAGTGGATTTAGTGTTCTGCAATGCTTGGGTGGCTAATTATTAATTAACAAACAGCAGCACTATGTTCCTTCCTTCTTTTTCCCTCCTTGATATGAGCTGCAGCATGAAGGCAGCTCCTACCAATACCACTTTTTAATTTCATGGTATAAATTGGGGGTTTTACGCTAGTTAGTAATAAATAAACAAAGACTTTCTGAGTGATTGAAATGGAATATCTGAAGGAAAGAGAAACAAATAATTAGACTTTTATATCACTAATTATTATTGGTGGCTTGAACAAAATTATGTTTCTGGCCTGTAGAATTTCTAATCAGTAAAGTCAGAGCATCTTAATATGATCTCTTCAAACAGATTTATTTTTCAGATGACTGGTTCCTAATGCCATTTTGGAATTGCACAGTTCTGCTATTGGTGATATTTGTGTTCCTACCTTTAACTATGTTGCTTACAGCTATTACAAATTATTGTTTGTAACATAGTATTGTCTAAAAACTATAGCCATGAGTAAAGGCTGCACTGCACTGGAAACTATACCAAAGTGGAAATGAAGCCTGTCCCTGATGCAGGCATTGCAATTTAAGAAAACTATATAAAATTTAGATATATTACAAGCCCTTGTGTTTAGACATGCTCACCTATTTCACTTCCTTTATGTATCTGTAAATATCTATGGAACATATCAAGGCAAAAATCTTGAGCTTGAGGGCTTTTTTGCACTCAATAGCAAACTAACAAAATTACATCTAAGAGGTCTGCAGTTTAGTTAATGATGTGATCACAGTTTAATCACAGTTAACTTTAGACAGTTAAGGCATCTAATTTAGAAGCCTGGTTACTACAGGTAATAAATCAACCTTGAGGAATTCCCCTGAACCATTAAGTCTTTTCTAAACTGAGTGATTCAGCATTCAAGGAGTATGTAACTTTCTTACCTGTGTCTTTCACTGTGATGTAAACACAGAAAAACTTCTGAGATTCATAGCAAAATCGTCCTTCCTGTTAAAGATTAAAGGAATATAGAAAGGTCAGGCAAAAAGCTAAACGTGGTTTGTCCCACTTGGTAATGTGGTTCAGCCCATTTTAGTTGCAAACACAAACTCAGAGTTTTCCACCTGGAAACAGAGATTTTTTTCTTGATTTTGCTGAAACCAAAAGCTATATATATTGGCACCAGACTTCTGTTATGAATGTGGACATCAGTGCAACCAGAGACCATTGAGACAAATAAACAGGAAAACAGTACAGATAGATAATAAATTTTGATATGGTGAATGATGGTATGCCTTAGGATGACAAAGACAGATATTTTAAATGTAAGGCTTGTGTTCTTCAACATTTATAGAAATTACATTGGTCCCTTTTTCTCACCTCCATTCAAGAGTTCTAAAGAAGGGGAAAGCAAACATCAAATTAGAGTGAAGTGGTGAGTGACAGATAGATGGCAAGACATGGGTATGTTAGCAAATTGTGTCCTTTCAATAGCATGTAATGAAGTTGTGGTGCTTCTCACTGAAAGATGGTAGAAAGGCAAAAGGAAGACACAGACTGTAAAACTAATTAAGCTAATTACAGGGAAAAAATACTTGAAAGGAATCATCTAAAGACCATGTCTTTGAATGAGAAAATTCTTTACAATGTTGGAGTCTATTAGATTTTTGAGTAATTGCTGCTGGATGCTGGGAAAGTATTTGAGAGAGTATAGCTCCCTTTTTCCAGGGCTGTTCCCTAGACATTTGCCTTTGATTGCTCTATGAGAGTGCATACTGGAGAAACAGGATACTGATTAAATACAGTGCTCTTATTCTCATGTTTCTGTGTCTGTTTTAAAGGTACAGACTAGACAACCTGCAGCTGCATGGGGTGGAAGAGTGGAGCATAAGAAAGCTGAATGTACATGGTGCTGTGGACAAGTCATTTCACTAAGAGGTGCTGATAAGGAAGTGGAGGTGGGGCTGCGTGGTGAATCTTTTGCTACAACACAGTATTCAGAAGAGAAGGAATAGCATAGAAGGCTTCATGTCTCAAAACCTTTGTCAAGGAGATCCTGTTAAGTAGAAAAGTCAGCTCTTGCATCAGTGCAGAGGGTGCTTTAAGTACAGATTACAAACCAGAAACATTTCTTAAGAGTCTCCTCAGAATGGGGGCAAATGCTGCCAGCCAATTCCCATACAAATCACTGCACCTGCCTGGGATACAGTATACTAAACAACTTCAGAAAGCAACAAATCACTAGTCTGCTTGTGACAGGCCATCCCAGCTAAATCAAGTTGTCATTTATTTTTGACTTGCTCTTGCCCCAGGATCAGTAGCTGTTTCTTTCTGGTTGAGAAGGGAGCAATTTGAAAGTGCAAAAGCCTATTAGAAAAAATGGCATGAAGGGTTAGTTATAGCAGTGATGGTTGCACTTTGTCATCTGTAGTTAACCCTTTTGCCCTGGGGCTTCAGAGACTTTCTGTGTGGATCACAGGTCACTCAGAAGCTTTGCTGCAAGTAAGCATTTAAAGGTGAAACTTGGGGGCACAACTGCCATGAAGGCCTGGGTATACATGTATGTGGCAGAAAGGAGCTGTTAATCCAGATAATGTCTCAACTGGAAAACAGCTCCACAATGAAAAAACCCAAACAAATTTGCTTCTTGTGTTTTGTATGTAGTAAAAATTGTCAATCAGCTAGACAAAATAGACATTTTCAAACAGTATCTTACAGTTAGACCCCTTACATCATTGGTGACCTTCTGCTGGATCCTAAGCTCTATTTAAATATGAGGTTATGATTTTTAAAAACTGCAAGAATTGTTCCCATTTCTTTAGAGTCATGAATAGATAACAGGAAGTTAAATTAATTACTTTGTCAGGAAATCCAACAGCTCTTTTCTTCATCCAGATTCATATTCAAGAAAACCTGCATGTGACATCTGTGTGCACAGACAAATGTTTAAGGGAAAGGCTACTGTGACTGCACTATTTTATTTTAAATTGGGTTTCCTGTGGTCTTTACCTGTTATTTTTCTCTTATATTCGTTGTAGCTTTATTGTATTTGTCCCACATCAATGGCAAAATTAGGATCCAGATTTCCATCATTTTCTCATTCCTGTACAAAAGGATGGCCAGTCCAAAATGTCTGTGCATTTGGAAGGGTTTGAGTGAAGAGCATGGTTTAGAAAGGAATGGGATATAAGACACAGGGCCAGCTGGATGCATATAGCTGTAATGTCAGCCTCAAAAATTTAAAAAAAAAAATTAAAAAAAATAAAAGATTTTTTTTTCTGCATTTTCTCCGGTGTTTTAAAAAGATAGGTGTATCTGAGATGCATGTTAAGATTGAATAGTTCCAACTAATAGATGGAATAGTTCCAACTATTAGATCATTTGTTTATTACACTATTTGTTTATTCAAACACTTCTGCAAAAGTGCTTGTCTGAAGGTTTTACCTTAACAGCACTAATATGCTGTTCCTTGTTAAAGGATGCAGCCATCCCAAAAGGCTTCATGGCAGTAATCATTAATAGTGTCAGAATAATTACAAATTTGACAATTTTTGTGGCAATGAGTAAATTTGTTTTGGATTTTTGTTCTTTTTTTCTTTTCCACAGGCTGCTTTGGTTTTTATAAATATATGAAATTCTGCCTCTTGCTCTTCTAGCCTGGGATATTGGTAATAATTTAGATATCCTAATCTGAAGAATTTAAATATTTCCTTTTGTCTCTCACATGATTTAGATGAATTCTTATACCACCTCAGTCCAAGGATCTAACGTGTTCCATTATGATGTCCCTACAAGCATGCTATAGATTTGCTCATATCTTTTAACCCAATTTTTCTAAAATTCCTTAAATTATTTTGACTTTATTTTCAAAATAAACCAAGGCTGGCAGATTCATACTTATCCCTGATTTATAAGGAAGAAACAGGAGATAGGAAAGAATCTCTGGCAATTCAGAACAAAGACATCTTTTTGTTGCCAGCTTTGAGCTGGTGAGAGTTTAACTTTAGTCTCTGCTGAATTGTTAAAGAGCAACTTACCTAAATGGGCAGTGAATGAGGGGAGCTGGATGCACCGTGCAAGCAAAGTGAAAACTATCAATCACCATCTATTACCCTGCTTTTGGTATCTGAGCAGTGTTTCAGGTGTTCTGGAGAGATTAGCTTAGAATAAGAAAATGCCAAAATAGAAACTGTCTACATATATCCATCCAATATGTCACCCAAGCTAATCACCCTATGCTTTATAGACTGAACAGTTTGGTCCCAGCTCTGTCAGGGATCTCTCAGACAGAGTTATTAAGGCAGATGAATCTGACATGTCTTAGTACAAAGTTCTATCTCCTTCACATAAGTTGTCATCCATATACTGAATGAAGATATCTGACTTGGAGATTTGTCCTTCTACACAGACAAAGTAAATGAGAAGCTATGATGATTTCCTGCTGTCATTCCTCAGATTATGCCTTGATTTCTAATTGTTCATGGATCACAGGCTGAGAAGGACAGAGCTTTTTTAACCTAATAGCTATCATCTTGAAGCAAAACATGTTCCTTGAGCCTGTTCTTAGGATTTCACACGAGTAGAAGGATATCCTCAGGCCATAAAATTCCCAGCAATTTTATAGAAGCCCTTTAGTAAACAATTCTTGATTTCTCATATTATATTATAGTTTTGAATAATATTTTGCTTGATCAAGTGGGACACCCCTTCTGGATAAATCATTACCATGTTTCAACTCATAGAAATGCTCATGCTACTCAGTCATAAGGAACTGAAATGATACCTGCTTACTCTGAGCAATTCCAAAGCAACACTCCTTTGGATGTCTCATTCAATGAAGCAAATTTGGTTACTGTAATCACTTAAATATAAAATGGAGGCAGTATACAAACCATGAGTTCTTTTATATTGAGGAATTATCACATAGTAGGATTCTCAAAAGGTCAAAGGCAAATGTCACTAGTGAGGGCAAGTTTTCTCATGGAAGAGATGCCAGGTGCAAGCAATCACAGTGGCAACTCATAGCAGGGAAAATGTCAGTGACTAAACGGCATACCCAGAAGTTCCGGGGAAACCCTCAGGGCTCAGGTGAGATTCACTTCTCATTCTGCAATAGAAGATAAAACTGCAGCAGTAGAAGAGAGACCATCAATTGCAGCAGATGTTGCAAATACATTCCTGGAGATAGAAAGCAAGAGTGAGCTAAGGAAGCTAACACCTGAGAGTGCAGGAGGCATAGAAAACTCGTAACGATAGCAAAAGCTGTAAAGAGTAGGCAGCATCCAAGTATTAGCACAAGATTGACAAACTCATAGAAAATAGTGTAAGAGAAACTGAAGTGAGATAGATTTATCTGTAAGTATGCAAAGGGATGAAGAGGAGGGCAAAGAGAGCAGCTAGCTACAGCCATGAAAAAGAGAGAAATTTCTTCCTTAGAAATAATAGAAGATTTTCTGAAGTGTATAGCATGGAGGAATAGAGTGAGAAGAGAGACAAAAGGAAAGGCAGGAAATGAAACAGCAGAGCCAAGCCTGCACAGGCAGCCACTTCAGGGAATTGTTCATGCTCTTTTTCTCCAGATAATCATAACAAGCATACTCATGATGTGAAGCATGAGTTCATAATTACTATTCAGAAACTTCTGTAAAGGAATACGTGACAGCTAGGAGAACCCCCAAGCTGTATATTAGCAACACATGCACTTCCAGCCTTTATCAAACTTCCTTTGTAAATGACTCTGATACCATTTATTCCTTTTAAAGTTGGAGAGGTGAAAACATAAGAAGGAGGAATGCAGCTTGTTCAAAGTCAATTTTAGAGTGAGAACAAGAAAAAAAAATAAGATAATCTAAATCCAAAAATCTTCAGAAAACCTTCATTCAGAAAACCTCACTTGAAGCAGCAACCAATGAACAGAATACAAAAGAAAAATCTGCTTTCTTTAAATATTATCAATTATTAGATTGCCAGAATTTCCTCACAGTGAGTTTTGTTGTCTGAGCCTTTAAAACATAGATCTCTGAAAAGCTAAGGGCAAGACAAAAAAAGTGTAACTGTGAGATGTAACTGGTGATCTGAGGCCACAGTGAGGCTAGTGTCTGGATATTCACCATAGTGCAAAAATAATTTAGTGACTTTGTCTTCCATTTGAAGTTGGTCTTGTTCCCTGGACTTGCGTATGAAATATCACAATTCATTACCTTCCTCCCAGCCAGTCGCTCTTCATAAATGTAAACATTTTTACCAGGTGAATACCACTTCAGAGCAGAGTCCTTACCTGCAGGAGAATTTTGAAAAAGTGGAAGTGGGGGGATGAATGATTAAGACTGGGTGACTCAGTCCTGACCAATTGCAAATCCAGAATTTCTTGTGTGCCAGAGCAATGTCTTTGACTTCTCTGCTTTTTATATTCTGTGTCATTCTGATCTCATAGACCTTAAACCAGTATTTATAACCCATCATATACACATGTGTAAATCCTCTGATGGGTCAACAAACACATACACATGTTCACTGACTTGAAGAGTTAACAAGCATCTGAGTCAGCAAGATGATGAATTGAGTACCACAAGGCAAGAAGAAATGAGGGGCTATACTTGCATTAGTCTTGTGCTGCTGAGCCACTTCACTGGGTATAATTTTTCAGTGCTATTGTGTACAATTTAGTCATGCTTATTTTAGCTGAATAGACAAAATGAGTAGTGAACTAGGCATATTAGTATTAGAACTGTTCAAAAAATATAATGTGATAAATTTGATGGAAAAATTTTATGTGTTATTCCAGAGACACCTCCCACTAGACCAGGTTGCTCAATCACTGGCCTTAAGCACCTCCAGAGAGTGTGCATCCAAAACCTCTCAAGGCAACCTGTTCCAGTGTCTTCAACACCCTCACAGTAAAGAACCCCTTTTTTTATACCCAGCCAAAATCTACCCTCTTCCAATTTGCATCCATTACTCATTGGGAGAAAACAATTTAGAGAAAGCCTGAATGCATACAAGATCTTGAGACAAACAAGGAACACAGAGACAGTGAGGCCTGAGAAGGAACAGAAAGAGTCTTTCATCAGTAACCTCAATAACTATAAATGAAGAACCAAAAATAAGGTTTCCATCCTTCCTGAGAGACCACTAATCCTGCAAAGAAAGAGATTTGCTCACATTGTGTTTTTCAAGTTGTTTCAAATTCAGAGTTCCTTTTTTATAGCTATGTGTGACTGTAGTATACATCCAGATAAAACTTAAATCAGAATTGAAAAGCCTTTCTTTACTTTCTTTAAGAAATTTATAATGATGAATCTACTCACAGACTTTGAATGGAACAGAATCTCACAACTTTTTTTAATAGCTCAGAATCAGAGCTACCCTTCTCTCTCAATTTAGATAAAGGTAACATAGGAAGATAGAAATTTCTCACTCAGTCATGGTCTTAAAGAATATTTTCACATGCTTAGATACTTTATTTTTTGCTTATTATTTGGGCAAGTTATTATTTCTCCACCTCTAATATGTGGAAGGCAGTTTATGTGAGAGAAAATAGAAACTACCTACATTTCTAAATGAAATCTCTTAGAGTAGTGAGACACCACTCATACATTCAAATCTGAAAGTATTTCTTTGAATGAGAGAAAATCAAACTGTTTTCAGAGTCCCTGCACACATACGGATCACTACACAATTTTTTTCCTTCTCTCAAGCACATGTAAGCATATGCCCTTTACACATTTGTATGTGGACAGAAACAAGCAAGACTAAGGTTTTTTCTTTGGCAAAATGACACTATTCAGAAATACTGTGGTATATAAGATGTGACAATGATCCTAGCTGGAACCAAGAAAAATGGGATTTTTAAAAGTAGATGCTAAAAAAAATTATTTTAATCTGTATTTGTCTCTTCAGTTCCAAATATTTTTCAATTAATTTTAAGGTATAATCTAATATATCTTAATAAATTAATATATTATCTAATGTCCTGAAAGGCAGATTAAAGCAGCTTACCCAATTTGGTATTTTAATTTAATTTTGCCTTTTATTTTTGTTTATTTGTTTGATTTGAAATGTAACATGCTATGTTTTGTCAGTTATGCATGTTCCTTCGCTTCAGTTTTTAAGCTGAGAGGCTCCTATGTCTAGAATGAACCTTTTTTTTTTTTTGGACAGCATTAGTTATAACAAAGTGATATTTTCTTGAAAGAACTTTTTAGAATTGACAGCCTTATTCCTAACTGACAACTCCAGGATTCTTTGGATAAAGCTAAGTAACCTTTGTTTTTCTTCCTAGTAAGAATTTCAGAATAACTGTTTTCTTATATACAATTATTCCAGGAAAACACAGTATTTTATGACTATACTGACAAATTTAATTTATACAAATGGTTAAACAAGATTATTTTCAAATTGATGGAAGGTAAGTAGAGCTCTTCAGGGCAGAATTAGCCAACTGAAATGCTTGTCATTCCTTTTACTAAATTTTTCTCAGAAGGAAAATGATTTATCCAAAACAAAACTCACCATGGAAATATATCACAACAGAAGAACTTTAGGCTGGTCTAGGCAGAGACCTGCTACAGTGAGTAGCGGGTCCTTGCATAGATGGGACAATCAAACACCCTTCCAGTGTTGGTAAAACCAGCCTCAAGTCCCTGATCTGTCATATGACAACACAGGCTAGAATACGGTTACTGTTCTTCTAAGGCAGAGACACTACATGTCACAACATACAGTCTCTTTGCCACAGTAAATAAAATTATTTTCTGAAATCTCAAAGAATCAGAGATACTACTGGGATGTTGGATATCTTTCTTTCAGACAGTGAGCTGGATGCTCCACTGCCAACCGCCTGTAAGAGAGTGGAATGTAGTCAGTGCACGCTTCCTAGGGCTCCCTCTAGCATCAGCAGGAGAGACTGCCTGTAGCACAAGTGAGTGCCTCTCAGGTTTCAACAATCCCACCTAACAGAAGTGATTAAAAATGCTTGTCCGCTGGAGAAGAGATTCCTCATTCAGCTAGTGTAGTGATAGCTGAGGTTAGTCCCACCCTCTGTTCTCTGAATTCTGAAGAAAGTCGCCCCAAATCCCTTTAGAACATTGCTAGTTTTCCTTGCTCATCTTCTTTCCATGTGTCAACTTATTTTCTAAAAACAGTGAATGTACAGAAAGCCCTAGCACACTAGAAAGTGACACTCAGTGCCTCTTGCTCCTTGGTACCCATCATGGTACCCATCATGTGAGATATAAATATGTGACCTTATTTTGAAAGGAAAATCCTTCCTAGCTGCTTTGCAGCTCCATCACTTATGCATTATAGACTTTCTACTCAATTGCAGCATAATCTCATAGGAATTTATTATGCATCCTGTATATAAAACAGTATGTACCCTCTACAGAGAACATCAAAAGGTAGTTAATAGAGATGTTAAATTATTATTGGTTGAGAGGATCTGATGCCCTAGAGTAATCAGATTCTCTCTTTCTCCCTCTCGCTTCATATACTATATATAATATATACAATTAATAGTGCACATATATCAGTCTCTGAATAGATCTCTATAAAGTCTGCTTGAATGTTAGAGGAACTGATGTATAAAACATGTGGAACCAAGCAAAGATGTCATATTAGGGCACATTACAAATACTTGCAAAAGAGGTGATGGATAAGGCAAAGGAGAAACTGCAGTACCAAGGGGGAAAAAAAAGAAAGCTTTATTATTTCCTTCTCTCACCATATATTTGTGGGGGAAGACAGTCAAGATGCTACTGACTGGTATTAATAGCTGCCCTTTTTTTATTAATGGTCAGCAGAATATGTCAGATGTTTATACAGGGATAATTATTTCTTGCTAAGGATCAGGAAAAGGCAGAATATGGACCTTACTACCTAATGAATAGTTTAATTGAGAAAAGACTGAATTAGAATAGTGATGTCTCAGATAAGGCTCTAAACCAGGAACAAGGGAATGTCTTTCCTGTTATATGTAAGTCCATTCATCCTGATTTATTATATCCTTCTCTAGACTGTCCTAGAGAGTTGATCCTTTCCACATGATTATTCATAATAGAGTATGCAAGTGTCCTAAAATAATATTTCCTTTAGTAGTAAATATTGTTAGTAATTAAACGTGGTAACTGGTGAAGTCTACATGCTAAATAGCAGTTTTTAGGGGTTTGTCTATGATGTAATTTAAAAATTAAGAATGAGATTAACTTAATTCAAAATGTAAAATGTCACACAGTGGAAAATAGAAGATAACAAACACATATATACCTATATATGTTTAATGTTGACAAAATACTGCAAACTACAGAAACTTGGGTATCTGGCTCTCCTAATCCTGTGCTGCTATATAAGAAGATGTACATTTGCTTGAGGTGTTGCATTGCTCCCTTCTAAACTATCCTGGGCCTATTTCATACCTGAAAGCTCATTCCCATGAAAATCACACTGCTATAATGAAGAAACACACCAACAAGAAATGAAAATACTCTAAGAAAGTATTGCCTGACTACTCAATTCATGAGTTCCAGAAGGGAAACCTCAAATTCTTCTGAACTTCTGTCCAGCAAGGTTGGACTTCAATGACATCCCTGTGTTAACAATGCCTTCCTCAAGATGCCATGATAAATGACGAGATGCTATGTCCTTCATTAAGATTTGAAGTGGTAATGGTGTGGCTGAAAGCTACCATCTTATCTGACGAACTGATCTCAGTGAGTCTAAGTCTCAAAAGCAGAAGACATTAAATATTAGAATATGAGCTGACAATGCCTCACAATTCAGACAATGTTTCTTCTTACTGTAAGAGTCCAGCCAACAAGGATCACTGTTGTTTTAATTGAGTGCTCCAGTCATATGCTATTAATAATTCATGCTGAAGACAGAGAAGTTGAATTGATCTCATCTAGACTTAAACAATGCATATATCTACATTTGACTACATAGAAAGAAGTAGGCATTTTAGACAATAGCTCATTTTTAGATTATTTTTTAATTCTGGGTTAGAATGAAATTAAATACATTCAATAATAGCTTACCTCCAGCTACTAGGATGAAGAAAAAAGTTAGACCATGAATTCAGCTGGGTATGATGTCTACTTTGCAGGTTTCTTAATGAATCCTATCTTCAGTATCAAGTGACACTTTGATCAAATTACTTTATCCAGCAGCAACTGAAGTATGTTGAATTGGTATTAATTTCATTAACTTTAATTTTGTTTTATATTGATTTAAAGAGCAAAATAAAAACATATTAGAGTTTGATTTTGTGATTTTTCTCTTGTATGTTTAACATGCGTTTGGTGATTTTAAATGCAATTACTTTTTGGATAAATAAAGTGTTGATTTTATGATGCAACGTCTTCTGCAAGTGTGTTTAAGACAGTTTATGTTTTCATAAGTTGCAATGAAACTCAATTATGTATGTGTAATAAGGCTCTTGATTGTTACACTTCTACTTTTCTGTATAATGAAGCCAGCAATTAGAATTTGGTTGCTCTATGGCATAGGAAAACATACTTGTTTTGTAGACAAAAGATCTTAATGAGCATCTACTAGAAAAAAATAGTGTTCCAAAAGGATAAAAGAGGTCACATAACTCAGACATGTAATCAGATTTCTTAACAGAATGGATTTGTTTCCTGACAATACAATAACATTACTTCAATGGACAAACAGTCCAGATTACATAAGTGTACTTTTTGCTAAGGATATAGAAAGGAATAAGAAAACATTTCACTATAAAGGTTGTGGCCTTTATATTGTTAAATTGCATCTGCAAAGTATGTCTTCTTGATGGTAAGTATCTGCACACAGCTTGTGTAATAATAAGCCCTAATCACACTTATTAGTGGATGCATCTACATCAGTGTTTTACTTCGGACTAGAAGTGTGCTTCTGAAGCAAATTTCCCAATTGTCTTCATTTACCATGCCTTGGTTTGCATTACCTGGCAGTCTTGGAGCATGCAAACTCTATTCCTTTCAGATTAAATTAAATCAGAACATTTATTCCAGGAGCTCTTCAGATGAATTACATCTGCTAATGGGACTGCAGCCTGTGAGTTCTTGGAGCTCTACAAGTTAGTGCAGATAGCAATAATATCAGGGGCCAAATTTTCCAGTATTTCTCCCCAGAAGATTTATTGTTAGCTCTCAGCCTTTTAGTTGTAGAGCTATGAAACTAAACTGAGTCAAAATTAATCTGCTGAAATCATTAGAATTTCTCAAACATTAAGCCATACCTGAGACTATTTATTGATATGGTGTTAAACAACTAAAGTAGAGCAACTTTCAGCTAATTCTTTTGACTGCTCAACTTGATCTAGGCTGGAAGAAGAGAGTAGACATCTTGAAGTGCAGCAACTGAGACAATTGAAGAGGCAGGATTCATCAAGGATAATAGTTATCTGAATCTGATAAACAGTGACCCAAGTGGCCTACAGTCTTCTATAGTCAAGTAGAAAACCAGACAATGTCAGAGCATGATTCATCTGGAGACATTTTAGATAGTTATTTCAGGATGAGATGATCTGTGGCAAAAGAGTTCCTCTGTCCATTGAGAACAAGGGAAGATACATGTCTAGTGTAGGTGGAAATCTGGAGCCCTCAACACAGGAAGGATATTGAGCTATTGGAGAGGGTCCAGAGAAGGGCCACAAAGATGGTCAAAGGGCTGGAGCAACTGCCCTATGAGGACAGGCTGAGGGAGTTGGGGTTGTTCAGCCTGGAGAAGAGAAGGCTCATAGGGGACCTCATGGTAACTTATCAGTACCTGAGGGGGTCCTACAGAAAGGCAGGGGAAGGAATTTTTAACATAATATCGGATGGGAAGACTAGAAGCAATGGATGTAAATTGGAGGGGGGTAGGTTTAGACTTGACATAAGAAAGAAATTCTTTACAGTGAGGGTGGTGAAGCACTGGAACAGGTTGCCCAGAGAGGTTGTGGATGCCCACTCTCTGGGGGTGTTCAAGACTAGGCTGGACAAGGCACTGAGCAGCCTGATATAGTGGGAGGTGTCCCTGCCTATGGCAAAGGGGTTGGAACTCAATGATCTTTAAGGTCCCTTCCAACCCAAACTATTCTATGATTCTATGATTCTATGCACAAATTGTCTGGTCCCTAGTAAACTAGAAAGAGTAACAAGAATTTCCACTATGATGAAAGAAAGGGAACCTAACTTGAGAAGTCTGGCAGGTAAGTAGCTATTTGAAAAACTGAAGACAGAAAAAGTGATAAATTTTTGTCTTGTCTTTAAAGAAAGGTTACTATTAATGCAAACAGTGAGTACACATAAAATTCTGGTAATGCAGAGCATTGCAGTCTGACATAGTGACTAATATGAATTGAGGTGAAACTACCACAGCGTCTCAAGAGCCTACACAGAGTCATTTAGATCCATTCATAGCAGTTACAAATTGATAGAGATTTTAAAGGTGGAATGCTTATGTCAAAAAATCTGCTTTGGAATTATTTTATTTCTTCAACTTAAAAAAAAAAATCAGTGTTGTTGCTATAATAATATAAATATTTCTTTTTTTTCCTATCCATATTTTCAAGTAAAAAAAATCAAATTAAACTATAGTAAATGCATTTCACTAGACCTTATTTTGTCTTTGAAATGAAACATTTTTAGAGTTTAATAAAAATACCAATAAATACACCAGATTAGGATTGTCTGTGGGTCTTTTCCTCAGTCTGTGAAATGCAAATTACTTCCAAATCCTGATTTAACTGGTCTTAAATGAATTTCCTATTTTTAAGTAGTTTTATAATTGTGCTTGCATTTAATTATAACCCAAAAGGAACAAGCTTTTTTAATTATCTTATTTTCTTAAAAACATTGCTGAACCCAGTCTTTCCCTGTAAAGGCCAAGTCCTTTGATCTTTTTTTTTTACATATGACTCTACAGTGCCTGATGTAACTATTCGGGGGTGGGAGTGTGATATCATGCTCTTGTTCCCTTTGTGCATGGTAAAAGACCTGAAACAGTACAAAGGAAACTCTGAAGCCTGTAAATTGTGATGTGTGTATTCTTCCTTTAGAGGTTTTAGGAGCACATGCAAGATAACACATCCTGAGAGTACAGGTATATTGATACACTGGCACATTAGGATAGAGGCGTATGGAGCAGTAGAATGAGAGTTCTTTGTGCCCTGTGTCACTGAGATTTGTGTTAGCAACAGGCAGCCCTCAAGTATTTCCACAAAACAAGATATTACAACAAGCATGGGCAGACAGCTCAGGACAATCGTAGGGGGACAACTACATCAGGGTTCTTGCAGATCTCATACACCAAAAGCGTCTTCTGTGTCCCAGATGGATGTCTGGGTTATTATTGCTTGAACTGACCAAATAAACTTGGTCATGTTTGCATGTGTGCAGCAATTGACCCACCATATGGCAGTGTCATCACAAACTTAAACAGGTGTTTGGGCCTGACTAAATCTAATTTGAGTCCAATCCAAGAGATATTTTGGAAGCATAAGCATGTGTTTAAATACTTAGTCCCGTTACATGCATCCACAGAGATGAAGAATGCTATTTTCTTTGCTGTGTTTTTTACAAGAGTAACACAGAACTCTATGTAGTGGTTTTAAGTACAGCAATCCAGTCAACTGTTCTTTCCCAAACAAACATGAGAAATGTATTATGGTTGTTATTTTGTTTCTCCT